>PNEQ01077067.1:0-20990 GCA_003012365.1 Medauroidea extradentata | reverse complement strand
ATAAAGAATTTCGAAACGATTTTGAGTCCTGCCATAGACATTTGTAAAAGTAACCAATTAAAGTTAAAATCACGACGATAGCCAATTGTGTTTCAAAGATAAAGACGATTCATTAAAAACACATTTTGCCCCTTTTTACTGTCTGGGGGTCGAATTTCAAAAAAACCTAAAACTACTTTTTGGGTATTTACGTAAGCAAAATTTTGAATTGAATATCAACTCTCTATCCCGAAGGGTTCGATAGATATCAATAGTTGATTGGAAACACATTTAACGTCTTTTCAGCCCCTTAAAAGTTGAACTTCGAAAAATCCTTAAATTGGCTAATATGCATTTTTGCGAGTGTCCTATTAAAGTAAAAATCATGATGATAGGCCGTCGGGTTCGAGCTCTGTCGACGTTTCTTCGGAAACACATTTCACCCCTTTTCACCCCCTTAGAGGTCGAATTTCGAAAAATCCCTTCTTAGTGCTCGCCTACGACCTGAAGGGAACCCCCACAAAAAATTTCACGATTCTAGGTCTTTGGTTTGGGTTGCAGTTTGATATGTCAGTCAGTCAGTCAGTCAGTCAGTCAGTCAGTCAGTCAATCAGTCACCTTTCATTTATATATATATATATATATATATATATATATATATATATATATATATATATATATATATATATATATATAAGTCGCCAGCATACAAATGGTATCTCACATACTCCAAACACTCTGGCAAATCATTTATGAACATGGATAACAAAAGTGGTCCAAGTACTGAACCCTGGGGAACACCACATGGTACACTGCGCCACTAGAAAAATATTGGTCTAATTTAATGCATTGTTTACTTGTTTACGTTCCATTACATATGATTCAAACCAATTCACTCCATCGACGGAAAGATGGAAGAAATGTATTATGGCTGTAGTCGTGCTATGATTACTCTGAAAACCAGACTGAAGCTGAGATAGAAGATCATTTTTATTTACATAACCATAGAGTTGTTTGTGTACAATGTACTCAAGAGCTTTAGATAACGCTGGCAAGATACTTATCGGCCTATAGTCTTTGACATTTCTAGGGGATTTGACTTTAGGAAATGGCCTTACATAAGCAAATTTCCATTGGTGTGGGAAACCCCCAGTTTTTTAAAGAAATGTTGAATATATCTGTTATTGGACTAATAACAAATGATAAAACTTTTTTTTAATAATATTCTTAGGATGTTGTCCGGGCTCACAGCTTTAGATGTAATTCAGTTAATTGCGCGTACAACTTCAGTTATCGTTACATTATGGAACGAAAACTTTTTGTTGTGATATCAGGTATCTACCAAATTTCCTTCCTCGAACTTAGAGTCGGCATACGTTAAGTTTATCTTGTTGGGTACTTCAACAAAATGAGTGTTAAGTTCTTCTAACGGCACACCTGGTTGCTCGTTATTCTTGGTTTACAGCCGACACCCAAAGTTCTAAGGCTTTGCCACAAAACTCTAGACGACGATGCAGCTGATAGTAAATTTTCAGTGTATTCTATTTTCGCTTTCCTGACAGCATGTGTGCACCTATTCCGCAGTTTCCTATAGTCCTCGAATAACTCCGCAGCTAGTCAATCAGCATTTTTGCGAGCACGTTGAAATGAACGATACGCAGAGTCACGTTTGCACATAAGTTCTTTTATTGTGTTAGTAATCCACGGGGCAGGTGGTCGCTTTATACGTTTAGTTACTAGTGGCACGGGCTTATCTATTAGACTAGTAATGAAGGAGTTCAAATAATCTAATTTTTTATTTACGTTTTGGGTATGGTATTATAGTGCCGTGGCAAGGACGCTGCGTCAGAGAATAATAATTCTTCATTAAGTTTACGGTAATTTCTAAACGTTATTTGGTTAGCATTGGTTTAATTATGCCTGACATCAAAACATATATAAATTACACCGTGGTGAGAAATGCCAGGAGCAGCTATTTGTCCACTTGTAACAATTTTGTCATTGTCAGATGTGAATATTAGATCAAGCCAGGATTCCGAATAGTGTAATATGTTGGTGACAGATTGCATAACGTAAGATTAAAGAAAGTGAACATACCGTGCAATCTTCGGCTGTCACTGGACTCGCATTTAAAATCGGTATTACAGTCTCCCATGACAATTACATTTTCATAGCGGTATCTTAGTGCCATTAGATCGGTCTCATAACTTAAAATATCCGTAACTTTAGGAGGTTTATATACGACTGACAGCAAGACTTTGACAGATGAGAGAGCCACTTTTACAAACAGGTATTCGGCAGACGCACTGTAAGGAGATGGGGAAGACGATATTATTTTAGCTCTAATATCATTCCTAACGTAAACTGCTACGCCTCCACCTCTTTTATTTGACTGTTTGCTGGATTTCAACACACGCTCTGCTTATTAGATTAGTACTGGTTTTCTCTTGTACATGGAGCTGTTGCCTGATTTCACTGAGCCAATAAGAACCCCGCTATTGTAATATTTTATGTCTGTTGTTGGTCTGCAGACAGCTACGTTGTGTCAGACGTACATCATCCAGTCATATATGTTGCAAGAACCTACAGCGCTTTCAAAGGTATCTTGGCCCAAAACATTTTCGTGATATACCATTATCTCTAATCATAATATATAAAATGAATTGTCCTCACTCACTCATCAACGCACAGCCTAAACCGCTGGACCTAGAACAAAGAAATTTTTAGGGAAGCTTCCCCTTGGCCCGTAGGCACCCACTAGGAATGGATTTTTCGAATTTCGATAATTAATGGGGTGAGAGTGGTCTAATGTGTTTTCAAAGAATCCCTGATATCTCATTAACCGGGAAAGCTATAATATTTTTTTGCTTCATAATATTGCCCAAATAAATGCATATTTGCAAAATTTTAGATTTTGTGAAATTCGAAAATTAGGGGGTGAAAAGCTGTAAAATGTGTCTTTCATTAATCCGTGATTTCTCCTAAACCATTTCAGTTAGTGAGGTGATTTTCTCTTTAAAACGATGCTTAAGTAAATATATAAAAAGAGATTTTAGGATTTTTCGAAATTCGTCCTTGAAAGCTCTTAAAAAAATTATATGTGTTTTTAATTAATCCCACTTATCTCCTAAACCATCGGAAATATTTAAATAGATTTTGCTTTAGAATAATTCTTACGTAAATATATACAATAGTAATTCCATGATTTTTTGAAATTTGTCCTTGAAAGTTGTTAAAAAAATAAAGTATGTTTTCAAATAATCATCTGTACCGCTTATACCCATTGATATATCGAGATATGATTTTTTGATAAGAATGAAGCTTATGTAAATATCAACAAACCATATTCAGGATTTAATGAAATCCGAAAATTAAGGATGTGAAAAGAAGTAAAATATTACAGTCTCCCGAAAAAAGAGAATTATCACGGAGAAATAATTCAACAGTTGTTTCTTTTTGCCAACCTACTCATAAATAAAACCTCTTTGGACTGTAGCCTGTACCACGGTCGTAGAAGAACAGGTCTGGACACTCGCCTATCTAACAATGTATTTTGCTTGACCCCCTTGTTGTTTGGCTGTAGTTCGTCAAGTTACCGAGAATGTCGTACTTTTTGGCGCTGTTTTTCGGGCGGTCGGACTCAAACTCCATACACTTTTTTCCATTGTTAAATTCATAAAGTAAATAAAGATTGCTGGAGCCTTTTCTTAAATTTGTGAATGAAGAAAGTATTTCATTAATTGATAAAAAATTCGTTTTGATAAATTGTTTATCTTAGCGGAAAGGAAGTGGGCGGAGTTTAGTCCGACCGCCGTAACATCAGCGCCAATAAAACACAATATTCTCGGTAACTTAGTGAACTACAGCCAAACAACAAGGGGGTCAAATATCCAGGCGAGTGTCCAGACGTGTTCTTCTACGGCCGTGGCCTGTACATACGAAAGAATGGACGTCTTGAAAAGAGGCGGAGCTTCAGTCAGGTGTGGGAAACAATTCCTATCTCCATGGATACCGTAGTCGAACATAACCTTCATTTAGCTGTTTGGCGTCAAATTTCCCGGATGTTTGGAATTTAGCGTTTTTTCAGGTAAACATTAATCTTACGTATTTGCGTATCTTAACCATGAAGTATAAACTACTATTTTTTACCTTGGCGTGCAAATCTGTGGATGCGCAACATTTTTGCTTTCTGCAATCACCAACTCACAAATCAGCATGTTTGTAAACAAGTTTTGTTTCCCACAGTACTTTTCCCCTGCGGTGACGTCAGGGGGCGTGTACTTCAAGTCGTCCATTATCACGGCCTGCCTTTAAGCATTCGCTCAGGTATTGTATAAAGTTTGAGGTGTGGGAGAAGTGGGGTTACGGGTTCTTATCCCGTGCCGGACTTGGCGATGGGAATTACTATCATCATACGAGCATATTGCGCGCGCTCTTTACATTGAGCTTAGACAATTTATTGTTCACTGTTATTTAGTACGCTAGTTGTTAAATGCCTTCATCACATATTTTAACCAGAGTTACTGTTTACATTACATAATTTCACGCGGGCAAAGCCGCAGCCGGCCAGCTAGTGATGATATATAGGGAACATGTTGCGTTCCAACATAACCTTTAAAACACTGTGGTTTCTTGTGACATGTATGGTTTTGTGGTACATGTCTGACACGAAGTAGCTGTCTGCAGACCAATAACAAGCATCAAGTATTACAATAGTGGGATTCCTATTGACTCAGTCAAATAGGGTAACAGCTCCACGTACAGGGAGAAGCCAGTGAGCTTTTGATAAGCTGAGTATACGTTGAAACATAGCGAACAGTAAAGTTTTCCCGTGATAAACCCTCATCTCTAGTGATTGTGTGTTTTAACACTCATATATCTTGATGTTCTACCTGAAAATCCCTGACGTGTGGTGTGGCAGTGCTATAACTGTGATTGGAGCTGTCGTACGAGAGACACGCTGCCAATAACCATCAATCATTGTTGCAAAAGTGCACGTAGGGCACAGAAACAAACTGGCAAAGATTCTTTTCGCTAAAAACGTAAGGCTCCAGCAACTACATTTGTGGCTTTAGTTTTGTAAATTGCTTTTAAAATTGTGGAAACAATCAACATGAACAGCATTCATTTTTTTTCTAAATGATACAAGAAATTCACCATGTGTGTCGCGATAACTACTAGTAAATCATACATAATTTCTACTATTTATGACAAAGGAAATTACAAACTTTAAAAGATTATCTCAATTTGTGAGTGAAAAACTATAAATAATAAGACAGATACTAATTTTATCTAGCTTTTTTTTGGTATTTACTGTTGATTATGAATATAATACGCACGTTTGATTACTACTTGTTTTTGTTTTAACCTTTTTATCCTTAGCGAAATTGGAAACATCCAAAGTGAAACTTGAAATATAATAATATTATAAACTATACAGTTCATTTCGTACATAAGCCGTTGCAGCGAATGCTCTAATGTAGCAAAAAAAACCACAGTAAACATATAAACAAGTAAAGAATATCTCTATTACCACAATCAAGAAACATACGACATGCAATAACTTCTGGAAAGGAATAAAGTCTCGAACGATTACACGAACGCAAACAAGAAAATACATAACTGTAATAGCAAATTTTAATCCTGGGGCGAAACATAATCGTACGAAGAAAACTGACAGAAAAAAAGATCAAAAGGACAATAAAATACACACAACGAAATTAGGTTGACGTCAAATGGCGACAAAACAGCAACAGATGCGACGTTTCTGGAACTGGGGTCTGTTCCCGTCTACAGGCATATGCACAGACCGAGGAACTCCTGCAGACTGACTGTGACATCTGGGAAAACAAGGGTCGCATACGGGAAACACACCTAATTATAGCTCAGCCAATGTCAGTGTAGATGCCTCGTGATTGGTTACAAATCTTGTAATGTGTTAGTATGCAATATGAGTTATTAATAGAGATGGTGGTTTACCGCGGGAAAATTTGACTGTTGGATTTCAACGCACGTTCAACTTATAAAAAATGACTGACTATCGCTTGTGCGTTGAGTTGTAGCCCTATTTGACTAAGCCAATAAGAATCCCGCTATTATAGTATTATTGATCTTCGGGCAGCTACGTTGTGTCAGTGTTTTCAAGGTTATGCTGGTAAAACAATCGCGATATACCATCATCTCTAGTTATGAATCATGATTTATTGTTCTACTAAACGTTTTGTTATGGTATATCTATTCTGTAATTACGTATTTAAAAAATTGTTTAATTTGCATTAACAATCCCTCGCAGGTATCGTTTAAAAACCGTACTCATATTCGCTAGCGTCGGATATGGGCGTCAAGCGACAAATTAAACTAGCATATTTTAAAGCTTGGATAACTGTATTGTCAGGCAAACTTTTGTTACAGCTATAAGCGAACTGTGCTGCTGTCACTCACTGGGATGTCTTACTGTCGCTAGCCCATTTGAAACAGCCTCCGGTCAAACACAAATTCTATGCGCACAGGAGAAATCTTTTCTTTCTACCGAGTAGAGAGGAGATTTTATTTCCTGCGTAACGTTATTTGATTTCGAATAACCCGGGGCTGACGTGTTTCGCAGATTGATTTGTCTCCGGGTTATAGTTAAATATCCTGTACATATGTGTCGCTTTGTTCTCGGAATCGAAGTTCATTCAACATGCCCTGGAGGAATATGTATAAACATACATTAAAAGAAGTTACTGTCCCATACAACACATTGCTAAAGAAAACAAAGGCTTCTCCCTTCGATACAAGGAAAAAAAATTAACAATCGTATTTTGCGCCAAACTGTAGGGTAGGTACAAATAAACATTTTATGATAGTAAGTTCAATAGAGGCTGAACAAAAAGGATTATACTATGGTATTTTCCGTACAGCCCACGAATATAATTAGCTTTGAATTATTTCGGAAAGCCACATGGATCCGAAATCACAATGTCAGTGCCGAGAAGCCCCGCGATTCCCCGGAATGCGAGTAATAACGTTTCAATACATTGTCCTAAAATATGGCACCTGTTTCTATATAATGTGCAAGTAACTTTCGGTTATGCGACTTGTGATACATGCCAACCAAAATATACATCCGAACAAACACGCAGAGAGCTGGATAAAGTAGATAATTGGTTTTCCACGAAATAGACTAAGCAAATCTTGTTGTTCCTTCAATGCAGCTTAATGTTTATGATGATAAAATGTTTTTTTTTCTACGCGAATGTGACTGAGTTTGTAAACCACAGCGTCTGATGTGTGCGAACGCATGAATATTTTTCCTCGTGTTGTGATGAAGGATATCACTATTTGCTACAGAAATGTTTAAATAAAAAATTTTGCTCTGAGAACACCTGACTAGCGAACGAAATGTCTGAGTTGCATTGTTTAGAGATGATATATGTATCCGCAAATCCGAAATTGTGTTGTTATATTCCATAAAATCAATTAACACAGAAAATTAAAATAACCCACGCCAGTCAAAAGTTGCCGTGCGCGTCACTGATTCATGAGCTGCAACTAACACAAAGTCCAACCTTAAAATTACTTCTGACAAGTCAAATAAACAGACTGCAATAAAATACTTGTAGAAGCGTCACAGGTAAGTACTTTATATCAACTAAGCACGTAACTGTAAAGTGTCCCTTTCCGGGCTGTTATTTAAAATTTGTTTTAGATGTGAACGTGTTACAAAAGAAAATTGTTACGTTAATCTGCGGTTCGCATTTCACAATTGCGAACAAATAAATAAACGTTTCAGCAACGTGTTGTGATGGCATGCGTTGAAATTAAATATTTTGCGGAAGAACTGAAGTGTACCGTAGTCCTTATAGTGGCGTGTTCATTAATACGTATAAGATAAATTACTCTTAAAAACACACTATGAGCTGACTATATAAAATTCTTGTATAATTCTAAAATGCTATTTATAAAATGTATTAAGTTCTTAACTATAACTTAATCACAATTAATATAAGATATTTTGAGATCCTTGATTTTTTGCTTATGGGATTTGATAGTAAGAATCTATTTTGCGGTTTTTGGACATAAACCACTGTTTTTGATTTGTTGATAAAGCCTGTAAAACAGTGATCAAGCAAGCCGCGAAGACATCAAGACAGTTGGCAGTAAAGAAAAGACCTGATGTACGTAACGCAAAATTATCATTTTTTAAACCAAGAAACTCCGAATTGCGTGTACAGTCAAACTGCAACAGAACAGAGGGATGTAAACGATAAACAAACATAAACCAAACACTGTATGTAAAATTATAATGTGATTTGACAGACATAGTTGACAACATAGGATTGATTATAAGTAGAGACCCTTGTTTTTCGCGAAAAGAATTTTGCCCCAATTTATTTCAGTGACTTACGTGCACATCAGCAGTGGTGCTTTATGGTTATTGGCAGCGTGTCTATACCTTTCATTTGACTGAGCCAATTCCAATAACGTTCCCGCAACACCACACGTCTGTGATTTGCCGGTAGAATCCCAAGGCTCGTGGCAGTTAAAATACCCAGTCACTGACCACGAAGCAGAACTGCATATGTGCACGTAAGGCAATGAAACAAAGTAGGGCAAAATTCTTTTCGCGAAAAAACAGGGTCTCTAATTACAAGACAACTTACGTCAAAGCAGCAAGCAATGGAATGACATTTAATTGTTTCTGTCCAGTAGCGTCTCTAGCCAGAATACGGCAACAGATTTCGATTTCTAAAAAGTAGCATATTTCGTTGATTGTAACCTGCGGTGTTCGTTATCTTACAGCTTTTTACGTGCGGTGCACTATCGGCCTTGTCAATTTACACTGTATTTTTACATTCAATGTTTGTTTTTATCTGTCGGTTGGTGTATTGTGGCAGTCTTACTGAGTTTCCAATTCGCTATTACGTGACATTCTGTTTCTGACTGCTATGTCATCTGATGAACATTTGTATGTTGTCAACTGTTGTCTTTCGAATATTTTTACAGGTTTATATTCAGTGTTTCTTTTGCTTGTTTTTCATGTCTGAAAAATACGAATTTTTTTTTCGTTTTTATATGGTAGACCTTGTAACTTACAACATCGTTAATTATTGTTAATTTTTTTCATTTCGGTAAGTCAGTTTCATTACAGTAAAAAGTAGTTACAATATACTATATGTCTACAAATCAAAACATCTCTAGAATAAACATAAACATTTTAAAACAATAACAATTTTTGGTCAAACGTCCTCTTAAGGGAGGTTTTTAATACTTTGAAAACTATGACGAATTAAGCTTAAGTCATTATAAAAATACATTTGCGATTATTACTTGTATAATATTTTTTTTATTCCTGTACGATATTCTACCAACTTGTTAATGAAGAAAATAGGTTTCTTCTGAAAGCGGTATCATTAAAAATGACTGAGCACAGCAGAATTTATTTTAACATGTAATTCCATTTCCTTTCCCACGGCACAGCTCTAAAATAGAAAACGTCCTAAAATGTACTACTGTCACAGACGCACTCTAATGTATTTCTAGGGACAATGGCGAATTTCAACTGAACAGTTCGTCATTACATTTCGCAGCATGCGACACGAAAGTGTATCTGATGTTAAAGTAGTAGGCAGCGCTGATGTAACACTGTGAATTGTGTCCACATGCACGCAACGTTGGCATGGGTGGTTACCTAACTCTGAAGTTATAACGTATAACACAATATCACATTGACATACCATGCAAATACTGCTCATTGTAGCAACGTCTCACTTACAGCTTGACGTGAACTCGAAGATTCCATCACATCACTGTGTCTTAATGACGACTCGTGTTCGGTCCCCGGCGGGTTCAGCCCGGATATTTCGCATGTGGGAAATGTGGCGGACATTGCCTTGGCCGGCAGGTTTTCTCAGGGATATCCCGTTTCCGCCGCCTTTCTCATTCAGTAACCTCTCCATTGTAAGGCTTCATTCCATGTAATCTATCAGGATATGCAGATACCTACGGTCGTCCAGTCAAAAATCTGCACTCGGAGTACGATACCCTGTCCTCGGGCACCCCATAAGCTATTAATTGAAATTTCGCGAATATCCATGACCTGCATGTTGGAATCAAATATCCTATGCATACTCAGCCCTGTCTATCCGTTCATTGTCTGTTGTTCCACTGAGTAGCAGCTAGTGGGCAAATGGCCGGTACTTGAGTATATATATGATGTTTGATTCTGACATGCAGGTGTTTGATTAAGCGAAATTTTACCACCTATGATTATTATTATTACTAGTCGTAGTGAAATTAAAATAAATAGAACTATGAATAGCAAAAGTAATAACAGTGGATGTAGGAACGGAAATAATAGTAATGGTAGACTTGTGGTAGTATTAGTGGTAGGAGTACATTAACTAGTAAGGTAAACCTACCCGACTACGTGATATTAAGGCTTCGACCTTCAGTAACAGAGAAATACGTTAAGGGTGTTCAAGTGCGATGGACGATACTTGTGAGTGTAGTTTCCTCTTACAAAACAATTTTAACTCTCATAGCCTTCTCATAACGGTGCGTCAAAGTCAGAATTTGCTTGTTATGCTGCCATGCAAATAGTGAAAACCAAACAATCTACCTAAATGAAATAATTGTGTTTTTACATCCCATTAGCTATTCAACAAAACATTAAAAAAATAACACACAATGCCATATTTTGAATTTTTTGAAGAAGCACAAAAGTACAGAAAAAATTTAAAAATTCTAAATTTTTTAAAAAATAAATAAAATTATTTCGCGGGATCTTTCTTAATGTTTTATTACGTAGCCCATGACATGTAATTTCACTGTTGATTATTTAACTTATATAAGTAAACTGGTTTTCACTATTCGCACGGCAGTGTAACAAGCAAATTCTGACTTGACGCACCGTTATGAGAAAGCTATGAGAGCTAAAATAGTTTTGTAAGAGGAAACTACACTCACTAGTATCGTCTAGAAAACTAATGATATATAATAAAAATTTTCAAGTTATGACTTTATCGCACTTGAACATGCTTAAACATTTTAACTGTGATATTATATTTTATACACGTGTCACTTACTACCGGCGGAACTACACTTGCCTGGTATCTGTTGGTAACCTAGTGAACTCGGGGTACAGATCCTTCCACGTTTGTGAAGCCCGCCAATTGGTTTAGCTCGATACTAAGGGATGTCACGATACATGTTCAGTTTACACTGGAAATGGTTATAATGGAATTACTAACAGTAAAAGCGGTGGAAAAAATGTTAGCAACAGTAGTATACGTGCCAGTAGTATTTGTTGTAGAAGTATTGCTAGTGTTGTACAAATGTATAAGTGGTGGTAATTACGTTAGTAGCCTGAGTGGTACTAACATTAATAACTGAGGTAGTAATTTTGGAAGGTGTGGTAGTAACGGTAGAATGTAGTGATAATAGTTGTAGTGTTTGTAGTAGTAGTATTTGTGGTAATAGTATTTGTGGTAGTAGTATTTGGGGTAGTAAAATTTGTGGTGACAGTATTTGTGATAGTAGTACTTGTGGTAGTAGAATTTGCGGTAGTAATATGTATGGTAGAAGTATTTGTGATAGCAGTTTATATGGCAGTAGTACGTGTGGTAGTAGTGTTTGTGGTATTTTTGGTAGTAAAATTTGTAGTAGTAATAGTAGTAGTAGATTTATGGTTATAGATGTTCTGAGAGAAGCGGTAGTGGTAGTGGAGATTGTATTAGAAATGGTTGAAGTAGAGTTAATTATAGAGGTTGTAACATAAGTAGTATTGCTTGTGTTACTGATTTTAGTGATTCTGATAGTAGTAATTACAATGTATATGGCATGAAGAACCAAATTGTTTGTGTGTGTATGTATATACACACACGTATAAACTAATTCTACAGTTTTAAGGCCGAATGAGTGATAAGGGTGGTGGACCACGTTGTGCACGTACACTTACCTCTTTCTCCGCCAAACCCTTACACTCTTTAATCTACTCTTGCTGTAATGTATTTTCGTGAAACATTACTATCACATGTTCGATTTTTTGCCCTCGCCTGCTTCCCCGAGACATTATCTTCCTTCCTCTATAATTTATATAGGAGGATTACTTATGCGAAGTCAAGTAACGATGGCTGAAGTAATTTCATGAACGATTCCTGTATGCATCTCGGGACATTTTCTTGACCCATGCAAGCATACAAGCCAATCAGCTCGGTTCAACCATTCTTCGGAAATTTCGTGTGCGTTGAAACTGTAGAGTTCAAATTCGTAAGTTCATGGAATGTAAAGTAAAATATAACAGTATTAGGATTGCTTACAGAATTCACAATTTACTCTCCGTAGGTGAATGTGTGTATAAGGATTAGAGCAAAGAAATGTGTATTTTGAAATGAGGCAGCCTACCATCTTTTTCCGCCTTTCCGGAAAGAATTATTGTTTGGCTCTACACCAAGTTGTAATAGGTTATTTAAATGTTAATGCTATTGAGGTGATTTAAGAATGCAAATAGCTCACCTTATTTCCCGCAGATTTTCTAACACAAAGGGGCGAGATAACTGCAGAGGGTGAAGTACAATTTTATGAGGGTTAAATGTGATAGATTGAACCAGGCTTGAAATTTTGGTGTAATGAATAGTTAAATCGTTAAGGCGATTACTCTCTATTGATAGAATTTCTACTTATAGTATACAGACACTTATTCTCTCTTCTATTTGGACTTAAAAACCAGTTGATAAGCGCATTAAATGCATCGGTAATAATATATGGTCAAACAAGTACTATCAGAATTATTTGAAATAACCTGAGATTGGTGATAAAATATCGTGTAACTATTTTCTTATTCGTTTATTTTTACTCCCTTTCTGTTTCTGACGGTAACAGAGGGTCATAATAATTTATTTCCGCTGTACTCATAACCATCTGAATATTCACTAGTTATTTAAATACCGTTCGCGTTCTCATTTCAAAAAAAAAAAAAAAAAGTGTATCTCCAGTATTAATTAAACCGTTATGAGACAGTGTTAACCATAACGTCCAACGTAAATTACTGATCCCTTGTGGGCAAACTTACCTTTTTCTCGCAGATTATTGGCAGTACTGCATTGCGCAACAGTTAGAACATAATGTCGTTTTTTTTAACAAGTTTGTTTGAAACGTATAATTTTGTGTGTTCCAGTTTTCCAGTTGCAGAGGGTACGATTAAAGTTACGTAACATTCTGAACATTCTGAAATAAATATACATTACATAGTTGAAGATAAAAGTGTTGCTGGTAATGTAGCAATAAAATTGAAACTGATGGAACAAAAGCAACAAGAATTCTGGGCTCAGATTTTTCGAGAACATAATGAAGCTTCTGAGAAACT
This sequence comes from Medauroidea extradentata, assembly GCA_003012365.1. NCBI lineage: Eukaryota > Metazoa > Arthropoda > Insecta > Phasmatodea > Phasmatidae > Medauroidea > Medauroidea extradentata. The sequence goes on along the minus strand of PNEQ01077067.1, from coordinate 7,663 downwards.
GTTGATTTAGCAAACCAAAAACTTAAATAACAACACACCAAACCAATTTGACCACGCAAACCTATCATGCTTCACATAGGTACATCTAGCTATTAATGTATAAAATGGACGTTGTTTAAAGCTTACAATACGTTTTTTGACGAAGGTAAAAATATGTTTGTTGCCTAATCAATTCCTCTCTCAGCACACACAGCTGTGTGAAAAGATGTAGCCATGAGTAGGGGCTCTGCTATCACAATTATAAACTTAAAAAAAAAAAAAAATGTTAACTGTCACAAAAACTATCTGTGCCGTGTTTTGCAGCTTACGAAAATGGTTGATATTATTTTATTAAATTTGTTTCGTCCTTTTAAAGGGCGAAATTGATGAACAGTTCACATAATACGCTTGGATATAACTTAAATATACCAACAAAAGAGCCCTGATAACCTTAAAACTTAAGTATAAAAATTAATGTTTGAGGAGACTTCACTTCATTCCAAAGAGACACAGAATTTTGATAATAATTTAAGACCTGAGTTTCAAACAATGCTATCACAAAAAAAAAAAAAACAGAAACTAAGACAAAGACGCATATTTCTCTTTCTTATCAATGCATGTCATTTTATACCAACGATGACACATCTGTGTAGTTGTCATTTAAGAAAAAATTATCTAATTTATAGATCTTGGTCCACGGAGTCAACGTGATTTTGCATGGTTGTCAATTCGTCTATCACATACTGGAAGCATTATTTGCCGTTAGATGATAAGTTACATAGTTAGGTGGCAGTAATTAGGTTATCATACGTACTTTAATTTTTAAAATGTTTTTTCGTATGTTATTATATCCCCTATTGAAAACATTACTTAAAATTTTAATAGTATCGACAAATATGTAATACTGCGTATAAAATTATATGCTACGTACACAGTTGTTCCGTCTCTTGCGAAAATTTTTGATTTTACAATTACTAAATTGGAATTTCTTATTGTTTTTTAATGATCATTGTCAACAGGTACTATACAGTTACGTTTTTGACAATAAATAGCTTGTATGTGGGCGTTGAACACTGTCGACAGTGTGCGGGCAGTAAATATATAGTAACGTTTTCTTAATGTTACAAAATATAAATCGTACTTTTAGTTAAGGGACCTACTGAAATATATGTTGATGAAATAGAGGTCAAGTGCTGCCTTGAGAAGTGCAGCTTCTGAAAGAAAATTGCACGTCTCACCCTGGAGTTTGATATGTATGGCTATGTTGCTAAATTGGTTTGCGTTATGTAGAAAGAGATCATTCCACATTTGAAAAAGTAGAATATATAACATTTTTACTAAAACATTTTGTTATTTTGTTAGATAACATATTCTCATTTTCAAATACCCTACCTCAGTTTGACATTTGTTAGGGAGCACCGGATCTATGACCCCAATGACCTCGCAGCGGCCATATTAGATGATGTCACGGCGGCCATCTTGGTTGTCCCGACAACCGTCTTGTGTTAATCCTCCATCTTGTTTACCTACTAAATTTCTAATGTCATTTGTTGTTGGGAGCCGCCATATTCTATGGGAGCTATCGGGCACCCTCGGAAACCTTCGGCTCGACCTTCGACACAGGGGTGCTGCTACTTAGTTCTCGAGTTGGTTATCAGAGGCACTGCTGTCGTAGACATCATGTAGTTCCCAAGTTGGCTACTAGGGGCACTGCCATATTAGTTCTCGAATCGGCTGCCAGTTAATAGTTTTGGTCGATATATATTCGACTATTCGGTTATTTTAATCTAGTATGTCGCCTACTAGGCTGTGCTAGTGTATGGGTCAAATGTCATGCAGCCGGAACTCATACACGAATCTTCGTGAATTCTTCGCGAACCTTCGTGAATTCTCTGCGAACCTTTATGGTATCTTCACGAATCTTTACGACTCATTCGCTAACCTTGGTGATGTCTTCGGCAATTCTTTGCACTTAAAAATTATTATATATTTTCTAACTAAACTATATCGACCATTGTACAGCCTGAACCAACATACTGGCCTCAATGCAATTATACACAAACATTTAAAGTCAATTCACGATTTAACATACTGCGAACCTTCATGTATGTATCTGTCTTAGTTAATTGTTATGTAAATGCACATGTCCTGAGTGATTCCATTTACGATGTGCTAGTGTGTAGTATTTTCGTTTACTACGCTTATTCACAGTGAATCCATGTAGCTATTGTTTGCTAAAGTTTAAAATTTTAGTTTACTATTATATTCGAGATTAGATTACCAACGAGCACTGTTGTTAGACACAGTTATTCTTTATTTAGTTACAATTCAGATATTTCTTTTCATAATATTTTTGGTTTCTTTACATGTACGAGATTACATTGTCAGCAAGTACTGAGTTAGGTACAGGTATTCTGTATCAACTTTCTCTTCAAAGATTCTGCTTCACACTGTCTTAGTGTTTTGGGCGGAAGGAAATAACAATAATATTTGTTAACTTTTTCAGTCAACATACTGTAACTAATGCAAAATTACTTTTTGTTTAAATTGTTAAATACTCGTTTCGTTATAAAATTAATCACATTGCATCTGACTCCCTGTTTGTCTTGTAGTCCAGATAAATTAAGTAAAAGGTTCGCGAAGGAGGCGCGAAGGAGTCCCGAATTAGTCGCGACGATATGGGAAAGAGTATCGAAGGTTCGCAAAGGAATCGCGAAGGAGTCGTAAACGAGTCGCGAAGGAGTCGCGAATGTTTGCGATGGAATCGCGAAGGTATGCGAAGAGATCGCGACAGTTCACGAAGAAACCATGTTGATTTTAATACAAATAATAATAAATGTATTTGGCAAACGCTAAATATGTATATTACCATATTAAAAATATAATCAGGCCGAGAACAAACTGTACACATGTTGAAGTTTGGTGTCTGTACTTTTCTGGCACAGTGCAGCAGTAGCAGCATCGGATGATACAGGACACAGCACAGGCGTACACGCGAGAAACATGGATGAAGGCACCTACACAGAGTCAGGTTTCATCACGCGACGACATCATGCGAAAGTTCTTGCTCTGCACTTACCATCATGTACATGGTGTCGGGTGACATCGCACAATGTGGCTTCTCTCTGACTTTGACGTCAGACAACTACATTGCGCTCTTGTGTGGATGCTTGCAGCTTCCTACATTTCGAGATTAATTCTATAGTCATGTACTGTTAAATAAGATCCATTATGAGGGATACTTCTATTTTAATGCAAGTTTTATTACTTAAGTTTATACTTCATTAATGACTTTATATTAGCTGAAAAAATTTCACTAAAAACAGTGTGTGTTATATAAAGAACATTAAATGCTATGCAGAACCAAAAGGAGTGTGAAAATATAATTCCCAAATTGGAAAGAAATCAAGAGTTGCACTACAAAAAAATGTAATTAAAGTTAGGAAAAATTAATAATTGCAACAAAAAAGTAAATAAATAAGCAGCGAAATATTTACAATAATAATGAATAAGTACAATATCCTTAAATCACTACATTAAAATGTAATTAATAGTAATCGATTGTTTTCAATATACATGTATATCATTCAAAAATTCCAATTTAATATTATAAGGCAAATAAAAAATTGCAATATCCATAAATCCATTTCTTGATAAATATGTCACTAGTTTCTAACATCCATGAGAAAAATAGATTTACAAGTTCAACGAGAGATAAAGTGTTGCATTTAATTAAACCAATATTTATGTTCCAATTTTGTACCATACTTTGGTAGATGAGCAGTTAAAGACAATAGTGAATTTTTCAAGTTATGCAAGGTTCAGAGTTTCGGGGCTTCACACTGCCAAAGGTTTTTTTAAACTTACATACTTTTAAATACAAAATATTAGTGTGATATCTCCATCTATGCTGGATGAAATTTGACCATTACGTTCAGCTCGACACTAGTGCGGCCTGTTGGCGACTAACGAATAAAATAAATGATTAATTGAGTTCATGTCGACCAATTCGTTTAACTGGCGGACGACTCGAGAGCTAATATGGTGGCAACAGCAGCACCCCTAGCTGCCAACATGGGAACTACAATATGTCAACGACAACAGCGCCTCTGTAAGCCAACTCGAGAACCAAGTAGCCGCGCTTCTGGGTCGAAGGTCGAGCCGAAGGTTGCCGAGAGTGTCCGAGCGCTCTCGAAGTGTACGGTAGCTCCCAACAACAAATGACATACAAAATGTAGTATGTAAAGAAGATGGCGGATTAACACTAAATAGTTGCAGTGACGGCAACCAAGATGGCCGCCATGACAACGTCTAAGACGGCCGCTGTGAAGTCATCGTGGTCAAAGATAAACCACTCACACACCACTGCCCACCACTACCCCCGAATCGGCTATTTCATACTACTTAATAGGATTGATTTTACAACACTGTTTATCGGATTTTCATTTTATAAAACTCATTGTGAAATCATCGAACGCTTACTCATACCAAGTTGACGAAGGTAGATCTGCAGCATGAATGAAATTTGTTTTCTCTTATCTCAGTACCGATTTAACATTTTGTGAAAGAAAAGCTTTGATTGTATGGTTAAGGGTTGCCCAGGGAGATAATAATTTCACAGCCCCCTTTCTCTGTGAGATTTGAGAATTTTTCCGCCTTTCTAATCCCCAAAAATTTTGGAAGAAGTTTTATGTGTAAACATTTGGTAGCTACTTTAGTGGCTTAGCTAACATCGTACCCAACACGAATAAAGTTGTGGATTAAAATGAAAGTAGTATAACTAATTATGAACTTTAATATTAACAATGAAATAAAGTGTCATCTATCTCTAATGATTTGTTGGCGAGAAAGATTTTACATGTGCCATGCTCTTTCATGTAAATGCTCATTGTTCAAAACTTCTGTAAGTATATAATTTTTAATGAACTGCACAAGAAAAATAAAATCTTATTGATAAGCTTTAGTTTTAAATATTGGAATGATTTCTTAGCGAAGATTTATACAAATTTTAAATATACCTTCGTCAATTTGTATATAATTTCCTGTATCTATGATTCGCTTAATTTTACGTTTATTTTTACAAGTTTTTTAACATACAAATGAACAGTTAATACGTTACAGTTAAATTATTTTATATTTCATTTTATACATTTAACGTCAAATCCTGTAGCCTTTCTTTTGTTTGTTCTTGGGTCATTGGCCAGTTAGCTTTAAACATTCTACAAATATGTTCTTGGTGAGATGTGAGATCCGTGATATTTCACTGCACACAACAAAACATGGCGGACATTAAGTGGATGCAATGTTTGGTTATCAGCGTAAGCTTATAACCCCCGACGCAAAAAAGAGTGGGGTTATAAATTTAACGTGTGTATCTGTGTGCGCGTTTGTGGCATCATAGTTCCTGAACGGACGAACCGATTTTGATTTAGTTTTTTTTTTTTTTGTTTGAAAGGTAATTTGATCGTGAGTGTTCTAAGCTATGATTCAAGAATATATGTTCAGCCGTTGAAGATCATCAGCTTCTTTATAGTTGTTGAAGGGATGTGAACAGCTTCAACTGGTCTGATCGATATCCTGTGACTTCAATAATATTACAATAACATGGTCAGCTTGACCAGATGCAGCGTCATCATCTGGAATCTACAGGATATCCAACCCCTCCTCAACTTCAAATCGGATTTTTTTTTAAATTTTAATTTACGTTTTACTTGTACTACCTTTAGCTATCTTTCTTTACATGTAGTTATTTTACAGATTCGTTTTACCACCCCTGGCTAACGTGATATATTCAATTGTAGTTATGAAGTGTGCATAATGTTAAAATTATAGTGATGAAGTGTGTGTAAAATATGCTGCATTGTTTGCAAACGAGAAAACATAGGAATGGCCGTTGATGTTTCTAATGGCTTCGTATCATAAACTGCCAAAAATTAGCATATGTTTCCTTCAACGTATCAAATAAGGCATTTGTGAGCATGCTGGTTTTAAAATACAAAGAGCTATAAAATGGAGCTGTGGCAAATAGGCCGAAACTATATTTGGCAAGTATACTATGTTGCCTATTATCGATATAATTTCATTTAATTTTTAACCCCAACGCAAAAATTGGGGTGTTAAAAGTTAAATGTGTGTGTGTCTGTGTATTTGTGTGTCTGTCTGTGGCATCGTAGCTCCTGAATGGATGAACCGATTTTCGTTAATTTTTTTTTAAAGGTGACATGATCGATAGTATTTTAGGTACGATTCAAGAAAATTTTTCAGCCGTTTGAAGATCATCAGCTCTTTTCAAATAGTTAAAGGAATATGAGCAACCTCTACTTGTCTGATCGATCCGAAATTTAGTATCCTGTAAGTAGGTTTTTCTTTAATTTTTAATTAAGTCTTATAGTATTACGGACAGTAAAATATAGTAGGTAACTTAATATTATTCTTTCATATATTTTTAGCATGTGTTTTATCAGATCAGACCTCCTCCGTACATTAAACAAGACTAAGTCACTGATATTATTTCATTACAGATTATTTTATATCACCACGCATAAACTACAAAATTGTAATAAAAATTAGGTGTATTATATTGGAATATCATCAGTGCGGAGAACAGGGCGCAAAGTGCGCAACGTGACACTAAATATTCTCGTTTTTGTATACAGAAGTTTTATTTTCGCCTCGTGACAAGTACTAAAACATTATTAGACGGTAATTGTTCCCTGCCACTACATAAGGTGCTAATATTTTGTAAAATAACTAATGATTGCATTATATGTAATATAATGTATAAAATGAAGCATAATTCACGGTAACCTACCGTAAATTAACACTGCACGAATTAAAGTAGCGTGGCCACACTACACCATTACACCCACTGTAATAGCATTGCAGTGAGATATAGATTTTAATTAATATGTATTCCTAATTGGACACTGCAAGATGATGAACTTTGATAAAGTGGAATAAGTTATTTTTCATTTAAGTCAATTGTTTTTTACATTGAAATTTTAGCCCCTATTTAATATGCTAGTTAAATAATTATTTGTTTGCTATTTTTAGTTTTAGTAATTTTAGCCATTACTATCTCTCTCACCAGGTTTATTTATATTTTATGTAATTTTATTGTGCTGGTTTTACTGGTAAATTGTGTAATGGAACAACCGTACATGCTATGCAATATCTGTTTTCTCCAAGCTTTGCAGGCTGATTGAAATTAGCGCATCGAAGCATTTACGCTCTTGCTCCCTGAACTCTCTTAAGATGAAGACCTACGGCAGATCCCATGGAAGGCCCGGGTTCGTATCTGCCGCCATCTTAAATATTAGTACACCAAAGGGAGGGTGTATAGTCTAAGATGAAGTAAATACGGTAAAGGCACCGATTATGAGACCCATTTTGTAAAACGCGTACAACTTTTAAGTAGGTAGACATAAATGAACTTTGATCATGTACAATATCACTCCAAATAGTTTACTTCAAAGGTCAATACACGTAATTGATATCAAACAAAACATATTTATTTATAATAAATTGAAAGAAAACGTTACATTTTGAGACGAAAATAAAAGGGCTCCTAATATGAGACACACTACTGTTTTACCCTTTTACGGCACTGAGGACAGACAAAGTGCATGTCAGTGGCACCACAGTGTTCATGAGCCCAACGATAACAAGCTGTACACTGTACCCA
>PNEQ01077066.1:0-20987 GCA_003012365.1 Medauroidea extradentata | reverse complement strand
GAAACTTATCCATGATTTCTAGTGATTGTTTGCATCTACCTATATCCCGAGGTAGGAACCAGGACATATTTGCAGCGAGTTTGGTAATTTCTCCTTCCGGTTTCGAATCCACGCCTGACGGGAGAAAGAGCTCATGCAATATCGCTGAGGTTTACTGGACGAGGCAGTGGTTGGGGACAATAGTCGAACCATCACAATGGGAGTATATTCGTAAAATTGCTACCTTTATAAAATTGTGCGCCTAGTGTAATTTCAGTAAAAATTCTGTACTTTTATGTCAGTAATTGTTCTACGTTAACTTTAAAAAATACACTTTAAAAAAATTAGGTGGAGGGAGGGTTCAGAATTAATTACCTAGGGACTGATGACATCTGCGATTTAACGACCTAATTACCTGGCACCGTGCAGTGTCATTAGATCGAGGGTTTACTGTATAAATAATACAGTGTAAGTTTACCTGATTTTGGCGTTTCACTTCTGAGAAAGATGCCTGGCAGCTCCAGGTGGAGGCAGTCAGAGTGGTTTGTAAATTAAACCATTCTGGTTACTTGTAAAAACAGGATCTTTGCAATCCTGTGTACAAATACACTTCTTAAAAGAGAACTTTAAAAGTCACGCAAACTTACACTGTACACAGTATAGCACAGGCATTGTTAAATTTTATTACCCTTAATTAACAACACAATGTAGGTAGATTAATAACTTGTAGTATTAATCTGTTAGCTATAACAGTGTCACTAAATTTTTAAAAATATGCTAACATATTTTGTCATAAATTGGTTCATGTTTCTCTGTGACATGGTTTTTCTTGTATTCAAACAACTAACAAAAAATTCATTATGTAGTACGATAAACTGTGTATGACAAATTATAACAGTGCAATGTAAAGTTATATTGAAGAACGTTTCCTTAAAAACTTTATGTTTTAAATGTCAAAATTAATGATTATATATTTATTTTCAATTCTTTATTTGTGCTATGCCTCACAATTTCTCTGAATCAATGTTATTGATATTTTGTTGTACCTTGACTCTAACCGTTTGATTGACCTCTATTCTTTCATAAAATTATTTACTTTTTCTAATAGGTTTTCAATAGGTGATTATGCAACATTATTGTGAAATGTAATGTTTTTAACTTTTCCTTGAAATTACAAATAATTTTTGTACACAGCGCTAAGCACCCAGTAACTTTCCATGAGCATGAATTAATTTCTTTTTCAGTACCATTTTGCAAAATATTTACAAATTCGTAAATAAAAATACATTTATATCAATAGACAAATGTCTTTGGATAAAAAAAAATCCAAGAAAGGTAAATATAAGATACCTTTGCCTTTCAAAATGAGATCGGATAGTACTTATTGATTGTTTTTGATTCCATTGACATTGAATTAATAATACTTGACTAGTTCTGTGCCATTGGAGGCGGGCATGCACACCTTACAAGTTCACAAAATGGAGGACAGATTAGTGCAGCCATAGACCATACTGACATTCTATCAGAAGGAACACTATTTTTATGCTATCATTAATGAAGATCCTGGAAATTACGTGTTTTAGTGATCTCAAAGAACTGTTCTCACAGCCAGTAAATCATGTAAAAATAAACTAGGAACTTGTACAATATGCCAAAAACAAATATATAATTATTCTACACTACCTAATAAATTTTTTCTTTTGTATGGCTCAGGAAGGAATGTACACAACGTGGTTTATAGGTAGCATTGTTGTCGCTGATTCCACGTAAAATTGTAAACTGCATATTTATTTTCTGAAACTTGCTTTCAGTCATGTATGGTGTCAGATCCAGTGAATAGAAATTTTGTTTTTCAGAAAGGTATATAATTTTTGCTATTACTGACAGACTGTGTTGGTAAGCCTAATGAAGCTGTAGTGGACATTCACCATAGTCATGAAAGAAAGTGATAACTGACCACCATGATGAGAGGAGTATCTGTTTGTTTTGCTAGAATTTTCTAATACTGTAATTTTATTTTACTAAGATTTGTGTGCTAATGCTGTGATATTTTTTTATTGCCATTGAGAATTTTCTATATGCACATTGATTATGCGCAATCAATGGTTTTCCCCTTTCAATGTGGTTATTTGTAGATCAAAAGTTTCATAAGCAAACTTTTGCCATAATTTTAATGTATTTGCTGTTTTGGGGTAAAAAATAATGTTTTCAATAAAGGTATGGAATGGATGCTCTAGTCTAGAAATGTTTTGTAGAATGGAAGTTGTGTTTTTGTGTGTGTGTTTATTATGAAAATAAATATTGAAAGCAACAGCAAGTCGAAAATACTTCTTTAGTTTGTTGCAAGTACCTATTTGTGTAATGTTGACACAGTGTTGCATGATAGTCATTTACTGTATTGGTTATTAATAGCTTTTTATTGATGATTTTTAACAGGGTTTAACTACCTTTTTCTAATATATGACATTCATTTTGTTTTCAGCAATGAAACCAAAGAGAGGGATGGCAACTGCTAAGCAGCGGTTAGGAAAAATATTAAAAATGAACAAGATGACTTTTTAATAATTATGTTTCTTTAGTGATGGACTTTAGGGTATTTTCTACCTGATGGCTGTAGCATGAGCAAGGATAGGGATTCACGTGTTCAATTATTTTTGGTGGTGCTCAGTCATTTTTATTAATTCTCTCTGGCAACCATTTCCTGCATCAAGAAGAGAAGAATATTGTTACAAGAATAAAGTTGTAGGGAAAAAATGTATGTGTTACCAAGTGTTTTTTGATAGTGAAATACCTATTAACTCATAGTTTTCAGGGTATTAAAAAATTCCCTGAATGATCCTTTAGCAGTGTGGACCTCATAAAAATGAACAAAATAGTCATTGGTAACATTTATGTAGGTGAGACATGCTGAGCCACATTTAATATAATTAAACATGTAAATTCCTATCCTTGCTGTCGCTAGGGCCCTCACCAGGGTTGTTGGGGGTATGAAGAGCCATTAAGTAAGACCATTACAGTTCCTAAGTGCCTCATATTAGGGTAATTTATGCAGTGTAATATGTTCACATATTGTGCTTCTTTAAGTTCTTGTATAATACAGGACATAAACTAAACAATTTTAAAATATTAAATATGTTTTGAGATTTAAAATTACTCTTACTGTCTCCTACCTGTAAATATGTTAGCTTCTTTAGAGATAGAAATGAGTATTGAAATGCAAGTTGGATATGGTTGCAGCTTTCTATTTTTTAAGAATGTAAGAGAGGAAAATTTTCATGTCTTAAATAGCAAAATGGCATGTCAGTAAATATGTCACCAAACAAACATTGTCAAAAAGCATAAATGTGGCAACAATTATTGCATCTTAACATGATCTCCAGTCATTGTAATACATCACATTTATCATTTTATTTTATGTGAAATATGTACCTCCAAATTAGACATTTATTAGAACATACAGATGAACAATACATGGATTGAATAAAGGCAGTGTTACTGTTAGTGCAAAGTTGTTGATTAAAGGCTGCATGTTACTGCAATTTTTTGTGTATATGGAGTGTAGAGTAATAAAACGTGGTTTAATCTCCTTAAAGGGAGTTTTCCAGGAAATAAAAAACTCACATTTACAGTAAAACACCTTTTTACTCCCTCCATTTTTACACTTTCCCACATTTTACAGTAATTATATCTAGGAACAGGAAAATTTTGTGAATTCAATGACCTGCATGTTAGAATTAACCATTCTGTACATACTCAAGCCCAGACGATTTGTCAACTAACTGGTACTCAGTGCAACAACAGACAGTGAACGAATAGACGAGGCTTGAGTGTGCATAGTACAATGTATTCTAGCCTACAGGTCATTGAATTTGTGAATTTTTTTCCTGTCCCTAATTATATCTAGTCTAATTTTATGCTTTTACATTAAAATTTTCCTCTTTTCATACTTACCTGCGTTTTACAAGTTTTCCAGGTCCCTTGAGACATATAAAACAAATTTTCTGCTGTAACAATTTGACCAACAATACCAGAACCAGAATTTGTGATATACTGTAAGAATGTAATCACATGCTTTATAAAGGTTTTTTTTCTTCCACATTTTCAGCTACATATTACACTTGCATGTTCTTTGTCGGGTTTAGAATTATATAATGTCTTATTACGACTTTTAGAAATGTCAATACTGTATTTATTTTCAGTTTGCAAATTCTGTAAGGTGAAAAATTTGATGAAATGTTCACATGTATGTAATTTGCCTTGAAATTAGAGTACTGTAATAATATTTTCAGTTGATGGATTTTGAAACTTAAACAATTTTGAGATTAAAATTTCATGGAAATTTATGTAACTATTTTCAGGTTTATGAAAATTTTTCTCCCATACATGATGTCCTGTACTGTACATTAATTTGTTTTTGCTGTAATTGTATATATGTTTTATTTGCTCAAAACTGTGTTCTAAAACTTGTAGAGAACATATGTTCATTCCAGTTGTATTTTTTCTACAAAATTTTGCAGAAGTTTGTGCCATAAGAGGAAGAAAGCAAATAAAAATTAATGATGAAGCTTAATGTAATAAGACTGTTTGTGATCAAGTATTAATAACATAAGATCTCAAATTCATAATAAATAATTAAAAGTTTATTTGACATAATTTTTAAGTGATTTATGTGTTCCAAAAATTTGACAACTGTGTGATCAGTTAACATGTAATAAAAAAAAATTGTAAATGGGGTATTGTTTTTAATTTTTATGGCATTTATTGCTGATTTTCAGAGAGCACCATGTGTGTTCATTTTATAACATGTTACCTTTTTCAGCAGAGATTTATAAAAAAAACAGTAATCAGTTTGCATCTTTATAATGTAATTAGCGGGGTATTTATATTTACATAAAGTTGAAAGTATTTATTCTTGCACATTCTTTATACATAATGAATGTACTGTATATAATGTAGGTATTGTTTACACAGTTTGAAAGGTTTTATAAAGTTAATTCGAACTCATATGTCATTTTCAGTGTAATTTTTAGTGTTCTTACTTCCTGTTAAATTTGAACACTATCAGCAGACAAAAGGTTAATGTTATCTGCTTGAAGTATAGTGATTCTTTAAAATGTGTATTTTGAGAAGGTTGTGTTCATGCCACAAATATGTAGGCCCTTATATAAACAATTTTTGATGAAACACTTGTGATGCAGGGTTTTTCTCATGATATTTCTGTTTCCTCCTGTCTTTTTAATACTGCTCTTTATCAACTTACATGAGTAATATTTTATTCATTCTAAAAACTAACACATGGGAAATATTACTGCAGGGCAATGTAACCTCCCAATTTAGAATTTGGTGGTTAGCATGGTATGGCTTTAAATTTTTATCAGGTTTATTACCTGCAGTATGAAACAAAGTACCAGAATTTATGCAGAAAATTATTTTTTAAAGGACAGTAAAACCATGTCAATAAGTTTATTAAAATTTTGAAAAAAAATTTCACTTACTAAACTGAAAACTTTTTAAAATGGTGTGGTTACATATTTATCAGTATTTATGAACAATTATTTTGTAGACTATTTAGCAGACTATTTTATTTAAGGAAACTTATTAAAAGGTTTTTACTGTATATTCATAATACATAAGTTTATTTAAGATGTATTTTACATACTGTTACTGTACCAATTCAGATAAAATAAATGAGCTATGTAATATACATTTTTTTAATGACAGGAGGAATTAGAAGTAAAAATTTTTTTAATTGGTTTTATTTTTTGCAATATTGCTGTTTCTTTTATGTGTAATTGTTTGTAACATCACATAAATTTATTTCAATAAAAGTACAATTAAGTTTGTATGATAAGTATTTTTACATGTATCCCTCATAAAGTGTCATGTCCAGAGAGGTTAGACATTTTCCATCATTGCTGTTATGCGCAGAAAGATACAAATTGACTGGAAATAGACCTTAAGCAGGGCAATTTTTAGTGCTCACTTTATTCCGAACAACCTATATCTCTGATCATACAGTTCTTGTATGCAAGGTGGTTTTAAATATAGATATATGTGTATAATTTTATGTAAAACATATGCTAACTATGTCATACAGTAAAATTTTTGAATATGAAAAATTTCATAGATAAAGTATGGTATTTTCGTGAATAACAGCCACCATCATGTAATGGCCGCTCACTTAATATGAAAGGCTTAAGAAAACATACACAACTGGTGCACCTGTGTTTTCGGCCACAGAAAAAAAGCCAGCATTTATGCTTAATGTTCATTTTTTGCTAATGTGCAAGCCATGTAAACAACGGGTGGCACTCTCTTGACACATTTCTTGGAATTGAACATTTGTGAGTTGCGAAAGTATTGATTGTGTGCTCCAAGACATCACCGCCCTCACAGTAATCAAGAGTGTACGGTAGTAAGGGGACCTTATGCTTGGTGCAGTATGATTTTCTTTGGCCAATCACATCACATTGCTGAAGTCATGTAATTCTCTTCATCAGCGAACAATTTGCATAAGCGCCATGTTTGTTATTAAAAAAACATAATCTAGATTATTTGACCATACAGTTGTAGCTCTGTCATTGCATTATTTATCACGAAGACCTGTACAAGCACACAAATGATACAAGAAGTAGTATATTAGCTGATTCCTGTAATGGTGAGTACTTTATGCTGTTTTTAATAGTGATGCATCAATCACACTTTTTTTATTACGATTACTGATTAACGATTAACCAATCAATAATTGTGATTATCGATTATGATTATCAATTATTAGCATTTTAACACCTTTTGCTTAGAAATTGATTTTGAAAAAAAAATTCACTCCCTTAAAAATATTATTTAATTATAATTCTTTGACTTAAATCACATTCTAAAAGTATTAGTAATAATTTTAATTAGGTACCTACCCACAATAATTTCAAACAATGTTTGTGGACTTGCCTGCATTTCTTGAGATCATTTTTCCACATACTAAACACTTCGCTTTCGATTCACAGTTTACACCCACACAGAAAAGCTTCCAGATTTCACTTTTACTTTTCACTGATGCCATAGTAAAAGAAAATACTAGTAAAATCTCACTAAGCACATACGTAACTCTCGGACTCTGTCGTCAATTCAAATCCCGTTATCAGTATTTGCCGTTACTTTACTTGTTTACGTATTACAGACACAAAGATGTTGAGTACGGTACAAGGTACGATGCACCACTTATGCTTCCGTTCAGTATCACAGTTTTTTACGCGCATAAACTTGCGACTCTTGCACTCCCGAGAGTAAAAAGAGTAGTCGATTCGATAAGAGTACCGCCATCTTGCAATGCATTTCCTTTTCCACTGATGTGTGTTTACGTTCTTAAGTATATTCCTCTATTACCACTGACCAGTTTGTAAATGTAAACAAATGTTTTCAAACTGTCGTTTACAAGATTATTTTTCATATTTAGCCCCGATGTTATATTTGTTTTGCGTTGTTAAAAATTTGAACGGATAAAAAAAGTAAATGGCTTGGCCGAATAACCTAAAAAAACTTACTTACACAGTACCCTTGGCTGTTACAAAATACAGGAAACTAATGAAAGTATGTGTATTGCCAGGTTATGTACGCCGTTAGCCGCAATTATAAGGTAAAATAAAATATATTTCAGTGTGTTTGTATTATTAGTTTTTCGCTATTATTGAAATAAGTACCTAATTTTAAAAATCAAATGTAGGTTATTGAAAATTCTAATCGGTTTTATTTAAATGTTAACAATAGCTGATTACTATAAATTGGATTTAATCGCGGTATCATTAATTGTAATTGTAATCGGTGCATCACTAGTTTTTAACATGTTTGTAGTTAGTTTCAAATGGCTGTTGCACGATGAACAGTATGTCCGAGTTATTTATTTATGATTTATTAATGACTTTTACTGTATCCAAGAATCTGTCGAGTTTTAAGTTCAAGTTTTACAATAATTTCCTCTTCTAATCGTAAATTAGCACTATGGCAACTGTAGAAAACATCACCATTCGTACACCAGTCACTTGATGCATTGCAATCCATCTAGAAATCTGATTTTTAATATTTTACTATGTTACCCTAAAAGTACTATCTTTCACTCGCACTTCACCAATAGCCATGTTGCCATTTATGTACCAGGGAAATATTTTAGTTTGTAAGAGTATTGTGGTACAGCCTTTATTTGTACTTACATTTATCCAGTGCATAATTCTGTGTATAATTGTTTCAAATAACTTTGTTAACCTTTTATCAAAGTTTATTTTTAAATATTATACGACCTAATGCCTAACCAGTTCTACCAATCTCCAGCACTGACTCTATAAAGTGTAATCACATGTAAGTACTGAAAATATGCTCGTAATTATAAATTGTACCTCTTTGGTATTCCTTGGTATGTATATAATATTAATTTGAGTGTTCTTGTATGTTAATTCTAGTGTTAGTGGCACTATGTGCATTAATTCTTTTAGTTGAAATATTTCTCATGTGCTGCATTGTAATTTTGTGACCAGAAAGTAGTAGTTTTTATGTGTGAGGGTGGCACACTTGTAGAAGCAGACAGACCCTAACAGCCAGTCTACCATTTTGCACTGCTTACCTACTGCACTTTTGGCAGGTATATAAGGAGGGTCATCAGCCCTAGCTAGTCAGTCATCAGGGACTCAGCCTAATCGCCAGATTGTCCTCGCACTTAGCTTCCTGAGTAGGTGAAGTCCGAAAGGCCTCACTCGCTCCTAGTCTGATCTGTTGGGTAATGTCCGAAAGGCTCCTTCAGAACTGTAACATAACCTTACCTTTCTATCATAATCATTGGGGGTAACGTCCGGAAGACTCCCCAGACCAAACACACATTGTCCGCCGCAGGTTGGTGATGTCCAAAAGACCCACCCTGTGTGTAACATACCTTTGTGTCACCAGCGGTAGCATCCCCTAACCTGATCCAAACTTTTACTAACATCCTTTCCGAGTGTCAGGCATGCCTAGTAGTGTAGTCATATTTACTGGCTCCCACATGCCATGTTGGTTCAATTAGCAATTTTGATGAACTCTTGCTTTACTTAAATAGTAAGGATGCAGATACTTAGTTTATTGTCTAAGCATTTAAGAAATTATGTAAATGTTACTAGCCTACCAGTAATCTTGTTACCAAGTTTTTTAATGGCCAGTAGCGCCACAGTGTTACAGTCTCTAACAACTTACTAAAGCAGATGTTACGTAGATTGTTGTAACGCTCCTAGAGGTCAAATTGCTGATTGCCATGTAACCATTGTCACTTGCACAAATCAGTTATTGTTCCAGTATTTTGTTGCCCGAAGCACCCTGTCTAGATGTTTTCATTTTGTCTCATGTTGAAACATACTGAAGCGCCTTGTCTCTAGTAGTATGTCTTGTCAGAATCTAAGTCTCCCGTGTCGCACAGTCCGACATACCCTCCGAGTTAGCTGTATTCTTGTTGTAATTTAAGCCTTGATACCTAATGTTGAAATTCATGTTGTCAATATTATGTCTTTAAAGTGGGACGGACCCAGGCTTGATTGTAGTTAAAGTACTATGAATTTGGAGAGTATGTTCAACTTTTATTAAGTAATGTCTCTTGTTCTGTCTTTAATATATGCAGTCCGTGGAATCATGTTTCCGTGGCGTTTATCCTTTACTAAAATCCTCGTGTTCTCCCAAAACCTTTTATATTTAATCTATGGCAAGTGACCTCTGCCTTCCTCCTATTATTTATGTGAAGATGCAGTCCCTGGACTATCATTACCAGAGATTTCTTTGCTGCTTCACTCAGTAGTCACTCACTGGGTCAAGACTAGCTCTATTGTAGTAAACTCTAGAAGGTATAACCCCAAGTCTCATGCTCTCTCTCTTAAAATTTTCTAGAGACATACATTACTCTACACTTAGCAATCTCACACCAGTAACCAAATAACCAGGTGACAAGCCATGTCTTCTCTGGACACCCAGTGTGGAGCCAGAACATGTCAGCATCACCTAGAGTAATCAAGCTGACAACCACGATAAGAGACCCTGTTCACATTTTTTTCTCTAGCAGTTCAAAGTCACCTCAAACTCGTGGTGCCCTAATCTTCCTTCTCCTCAACATAAACACAATTTGCTATCAGACCAAACTTCACTTATGGTCTGTATCTTCAGTACTTACCCTGGGGCAGATGGCCTTCCTGTGCCTTATTTTCTTGGGAAGCATCCATCAGGGCCATTGCCCAACTCTATTTGAGTGACACCGTCCAGTACAGGAACCTTGCAGAAATGCCAACAATTATGAATTAATCTTAGTAGTTATGAATTTTCACATACAATTACGCTTTTACGAATAGTACGTCATAAATTGTGATTTTTAAAATTTTAGATAACTGTTAAATTTTTATGTGTGCTGATAAAATCTATGCCTGTGCTCTAAGCTTCGGAAGCTAATTATTAATTTTGGCATCAGTTGTGTCTTTTTGTTTTTGCACATGTGTGACGACAATTATGTACAAACGTGTGACAGATATCGTGTATAAACAAGTATTTTCCTGTATTTTGATGTTCTGCTCTGTAGTACTACAGTTCAGTGCACATTTTCACTGTCTTGCACGAGAACTTCAGTGTGTTGGTACTATAATGTAGTATGATAATATTGTTAAAGCACAACTGGGTGCTTGATGTAATAGTAGGTTTGAGTTCGTGTTCCACCTTGCTAGCAAGCAAATTAGATGCAGATGTGTACCATTTGTTGATTATTTTAATTTGTGTTGCAGCATGTGAGTTTTCTACTTCTTTCAACAAATATATGTTGTCAATATTGTGCTATGTGTACCAGTAATCGTGTTTGATCGTAAACTGTTTAGTTTTTATTGATGAAACAGTTTGTAGTACAGTGTAGGGGTAGTGAGAATATTAGTTGCAAGAAACGGAAGATTTTGCAGAAATTTCCGGGAAGACTGTACGAAAGAGTTGCCACGTTTGCTGCATTCTTCAAAGTCTTTGTCTGTTTTGCTCTGTATGTTGCCGTGATTTTTCAATTGCTCGTGGAGGGAGGAACGACTGCCGGAAACATGTTAGTATTACAGTTCATAAAGACTTTGTAAAGCTTAGAGATTCCAACAAGAATCTGATGGGATTTTTCACATATCCCGACTGGGGAATTGCAGTAAAAAATGCATAGTTACTATTTATAATATTTATTGTCGAGCATAACCTACCTTTAGCCTGCAGTGACCATGCTTGTCAATTATTTAAAAAAATGTTCCTATATTCTGAAATTGCCTCGAAGTATAGTTGTGTAAGAACAAAAAACTTAGGCATTAGCTATTTATACAGATGAAAATGTTACTGAAATTGTGAAATCTCAGCCCTTCTCTTTAGCAACAGATGGTAGCAATGAGTGAATAATACAAAACTGTATCCAGTTGTGTCATACTTTGATATGGAAATAGGTCAGATTGTGACCACTATTTTGACTGTTCATCTTTTTGATTCTCTGAATGTATTTCTTCAACTGGAGAAACCAGTTATTCATCAGCTGCATGCAAAACCGAATAACTTTTTCACTGACATGATTGTTCATTTTCTGAAGGCATCTTCAGTTTCAGAATCTGAAGGAAATTTGTTAGGTGAAAAATTTGCTACAGTTACATGCCAAAAAGTGAAAGTGAATTGGTTATTGGAGCAAAAGCGAGGACATACATAAAGGAAGTTCCTCTTAATGAAGAGAAGTTGAAAATATTTTTTGTTGATGTCAGATAGTTTTCATAAAAATGTGTGACTACATTGTAAAAAAGTGGCCAGTTCAGGAACAGTTTTTAGAGTGTGCTGAAGTAGCTGATTTGTTCCAGCGAAGAAATAAAAACTTTTCATCTGTTGAATACATGGTTCATCAATTTGCCAAAGTGCTGACAGAAACAAAAATTGAATTATAAGAAACAGAATTCAGTCAGTTTCAGTTTGATCCATTTTCTTTTCACGTTGACAGGGCTGACAGAATATGGTTTCAAATTTCAAAATAACAGATGCATTAGGAATTAGAAATAACTCTTCATTAAGCAAATTGATTATGACAGTTCTCCTCATTCTGCAGAGTAATTTTTAGTTTAGCGAGAAAAAATGAAACAGAATTCCGCGCAAATGTGAACACAGAACTGTTGAGTTGTCTGTTAATACAAAAAAATAAGTTAATTTCTAAGAAAAATTTTTGTCATCAAACTTCTTTCAGCAAACAGCAACTGCCAGTTGCAAAACGAGCAAGCAAGCTTTACAACTCGAAGCGTGCAGCGTCAACCTCACCCCAGTCTGCTCTAGCTACAGACATAATTGTGGAGGCTGCAGAAGAGAAGGGTCTGTTGGTAGTTTGTAAGGTGCATTTTATGTACATTATTCTAAATGTAAATAAGTTAAATTTGTCAAGCAAATGTTCATATTATATTTTTAAAATTTTATTTTAAAATACTGTACTCATATTTTTATCTGGAAAACTACTTACATAGCACCATTTTGCACCTAGAAATCCAAATTTAGTCGGGGGGTGAGCCCCCGGACCGCCCACTTCAATAGGGGGCATTGTGAATAGCCAAATATTGCTTCCCGTAACCATTATACTAATTACTCTTTCTAAAAGTATATATGTCCGACCTTGCCAGTATGAGTCCATAACCATAGCAAGATATTCCAGGTGACCACTACCAGCGAGACTTAATGTAGACTCTCCGTCTCCCCCCTCCACCCCCAAGGCTCTCTTCCAAGATGACGACACCATTACCAGAGTCATCCAGGCTCCCACCTTGCTGATGGGACTCAGGTGAGGACCATCTCCAGATCCCTAACTCTGCGGGACCACCTCAGAACCACCTCCCCCCCCAGGGTCTCTCTTTAATTCATGCCAGCTTGCATCTGCAGCCGTTGCTATGGTGGGCTACCTTAGCACGAGGGCTTTCAGCTTCATCTTTAAGGTGGAGCCTTCTTTGAGAACCATCTCCAGGTCCCTAACCTTATGGAACCACACCAAAGCCATTTCAGGCTCTCTCGCCAGCATTTTAGCTACCAAAGAACTCTCTAGAGGCATACAATAGCATCCTACTCCAGAGAGATGTACCATAGGATGTACCATAGGGAGACCTTTCTTACAATCCAACCGGTCCGTGCTAGGATGAGAACACCATCGCCAGCAGTCTGCATATCTCAGCCAGGACAGCTGGAGATTTGGCGAACACCCTATTTCGGACTTCAGCAAGCAGCAAACCTGATATTGTTACAGTATGTTAATTTGCACACTTATTTGCCGAGTTTTTCCTCACAAGTAACACCTGCGCAGTCGGTTCTTTTGAGTGATTTTCTGTCTGGTATTGTCAGCCATCGAAACACTGCAGTTACTTAGAGTTTTCTTAGGAACATACTCACTTAAACTTAATTTAATTAATTAGATCTGTAATTTGTATAACATCAGAGTCTAACTCGTCAGGCATATCAATAGGAGCTGGTAGGTTTAGTGTTAATCTAGATGCTCTTTAAGTCCTTGCCAGTTCACGTTTTCATAATTTTTTTTATAATTTTTAATTTTCTTAGCTGGCTTATTGTCAGTCTCAAGCTAATCAAATTCAATACTAATAGGATAGTGATCCGAGGCCAGTTCATGAATTACTTTTAAATCAAAGTTCATGAGTGAGTGAAAAGATTTTGGTCAACACTTAACATCTAGTCTTAGGGCTGGTGAGAGGTGACATGATGCGAGTGTGGAACAGCGCCAGAATTAATAGGGTGGGGGAAATGGGAGGTCTCAGAGAAAATCCCCCGACCAGCTGCCTCGTCCAGCACGATTTCCACATGCAAAAATCTGGGGACCAACTCTGCCGAGAATCTAACATGGATTGCCATGGTGGGAGTGAGTGCTCTTGCCACTGTGTTAACTATAGCCCCCATCAAGCATCGCAATGCCTTTGGACAGTGCTTCATCAAGTATATCGGACTGGAAATTATATTGAATAGGCTCATAGCTTTATAACTCCTGTCATGACAGTCAAAGCCCAATTATCGCTGCATTCTGGGAGTACGTATCTGCAGCCGCCCCCAGATTGTCACTAGCCTTCCAAGGACGTGCAATCATGAGACCAGAAACCGAAGTTCCCATCTCGTTGAGTGTATCACAAGAACAAGTGAACCCCTACTGATTAGTTGCAAATCATTTCACTTGTGGCAAGCATATGTATCTGTTTTAGCTGGGCTCCTGACACAATTTAAGGCTGCAAGGAATTTGTTGCCATAATTAATAAATTACAATTATGTGTTTTGGCAGGGAGTGAAGCTCCTACCAGCCACAAGGTCTGGCATGATGTAGTGTTGTGTTGTCTGTCTAATGAGGTTGGTGTTTTCAGCACGTGGTTACGTAAACTCGTGGAATAGTGGTGCGTGAGTCCCTACAAACATGAGAGCCACTCCAAACAATCCCAGATGAATACAGTCAAGTCCCAGTTTTTAGACAGTATAGCCTGTAAACTAGAATCAGTCCTGGCACTCACGTGGCTATTTCATTGTGTGCGCGTTTGTGACGAGACGAGAGAAAACGCAATGGTATTAATTAGTAAGTACTGGGAAGTTAGGCGTGTATCACCTCGACCTGAAACAAATGTGTCAATGTGTCATTAATTTGTTCACTTAATATACATAAACATCTAAATCATAAATTTTAATTTTACTGTATTTTATTTATTTTCTTATTTCATTAATGTATTATATTACAATTATAAATCATATTAACTACTAGGAAGTTGAGCAGCTTGAAGAGCTTAGTAAAGATTCTTAATAAAACACCATCAGGTAAGGAAGGAATATAGGATATTAAATCAGAAATATCTTTATTTTAAATTACTATGGTGACTCTTAAAATATGTCTAGTATTTGGACCATTGTGTGTCGTGTCATTTTTAATTATTTTATTTTTTGCAATTTTTATTATTAAAATTTTTTTTTCGCATTAAAATTTTTTGTTTTTTGACATTTCTTGTCATTTATTTATTTTTAATATTATAGTAGGCTACATGTACTTACAGTGCCCCTCTCCTCCTTGCCATTGACTGGTGTGCCTGCCCTTACCCTCGTTCATGAGCAAGGCTGGGACACACTCCATACTCATGTCCTTACACAGTCACTGACAGAGCTCTTACTGTGTTTGTTTCGTGTCTGCATTGTATAATTTTACATACAAACTGTGTGGTGTGTGGCGTGAATGTGCTCCGTGCTTATTGCTTATAGAGTAGGTGGTTTGCATCTGTTATCAAATATATTTCATGAATTTGCTTATGTATATGCCTAGACCATAAGGCCTGTGCACTTATCATGGTGCATTAATGGCTTGTAGGAATGAATGGACATGGTATATGAAATATGGTTTGGTGATATAAATGAGTTGCATGACCATCAGAGATTTCCTTCCTTCCCTCCCTCTGCATTGCGCACAAAGTGCTAGCAATGAGGGGCTCTGGTTGGGATTTATAGCAGCTATCAACTTCTGCCAGGTACCTAGAACACCTTTAGTGGAGCCACCAGCTTCCCAACCTTGGGGTGACAGCAGATGAATCTGGCATTCACATTTCCGCCTTCTAGCTGTGGCTGACAAGTGCTCCCCTTAATCTAAGCAGTGTTCCAGCATCTGCCTACCTGGAAATTGGCTTAGCCATAGGGTATGTATGAGGAGTCTTGTGCCACTTACACTTCGAGGGTTTTTTTACTCTCCCCAGCAGTGCCATTTGCACTCCTTCATATACTCACTCACGCACTGTATATGGTCATGGGTGCTGTAGACTGAAATGGTTGTGGTCCTAATGATGTTCTCTTAATACAGCGAAAGTCAGTATTTAAGTCCAAGCTAGGTGGTTTTTTACAATGGTGCATAACATCAAAACCTTTTTAATGGAATGTTTTTTAAAAAATAGATACTAACAGCAGTCATACAATGCACAATTCTATGTAAGTGTTTTGCAAAATAATGCACTGTTTGTTCTCAAAAAATAGTTTTACTTCATGTCAGGTTATCATAATACTTTGGGTGCAAAAATCTAAAAGATTATGAGATTTTTTGCTATTGAAAAAATTAGCTACAAATTATTATATGTTTGTAAAAATTGTAAGGATTCCTTAATATGAAAACTATGTTTCTTTATAAAACATTTTCAAAATCTCTGTAAAACTACCGGACATGGCCGTAACAGGCAGGCACAAGTGCATCTAAAGCGGCCCCAATCACAGCATCAGACCAGCCACCACTTCTGCCCTGGGAGAGAGACAGGGCAACCCCCAAAATGCCGAGAGCAAGTCCACCTTACCGTACCTGTACTAGCATTTGGAGTGAGGTTAGAGTTATTGATTTAAGTAATTAATTCATTATGGTGGATCTCATCGAGGCCAAGCAGTTGCTAAACAGGAAAGGCAAAAGTTACAGATTGGTTGTACTCTGTAAAAGTGACATTGTTTTGCCACCAAAAATTGTCAGCCACCCATTCGGACACTTACCAGGCCAACAGCACTAACTCTTTAAGTTCAGTGCACTCACCCAATTGCATACACGAACAAGGAGACTTGGCATGCGTGGATCTGATTCTGACCCAAGTGCCACTGCTACAAATGATTAGAGCAAAATGGCTAAGCAACTATAATGTCCTTTTCTTATTACTTGTTAGAAAAAAACTAATATATGTAAATGTATATAATTATGCAATTTAATTGACTGCTACAATGCGCTTTTTTTTTTGTTTTGATGTAACATTTTCTAAAATTTTACCAATTGAAACAGTTAATCAAGAACAACAAATTCTGACAAACTGTATACAAAGATTAATTTAAACTAACTAATCTCTCCTTTCTTTGAGTATTGATGTTCACACAATCAGAGCATTACAATATTATGACAATATTGGCTTTTAAAGAAACTATTAAATTCTAGAAAAGAATGGGACCCTGAGAATTTAAAATTATTAGTTTTGGATTTTAATTTAGCTATAAAGATTCATGACTAGTGTAGTGTGATTCAGTAAGGATTAATTAGTACAATAAAAACAATAAAGTTTAACAAAGTGTTTAGAATCACCAAAATTCCTGCTGAAAACCCCCACACACTAAAGCAACAAAAGTGGCAAACTAAACAAACAGGACACCAAAACATACACACAGAATAGAATAAGTTATTTATTGCTGACAACGAAACCAATACTTTAAAACATATATGCTAAGGCATTTAACTGCCATCTAGCATTAAGAAACAAAAAACTTACTAGAAACTGTCTGTGCATTGTGAACAAGTTTTCTGACAACACTGGTTATGCATGAAGGCCAACATTTTGTGACAAATTCATTTTGGTGAATACTTTGAAAAGTTACAAATTACAGCAATTTTTTTTATAATAAACTGACATAAAGAGGAAATCAAGAAGACAATCAAAAAGGGATGATGCTTTGCTGATGTAGTAGAACTAGTTAACTCTGCTTATTCCTACTGCAAATGTTTCTGTGTGGTAATACCTTGCCTTACCATCCTTTGTTAGAGACGTTCCATGGGCTAGAAAAAAATACATACAATACATAAGCAAAACTATGGAATGAGAACTTTCTTTAATCTGCTTTGTATTAATTAAGTTCACTAAAGTGTTTGTGAGGTCATGATGGAAATTTACTCGTAAGGTTCTATTCCAGGATTAAAAAAAAAGTCTACAATTCTCACTCTTCAGAAACATGACCATAGATAAGATTTACTTAATTTCTGTAGTATCTTCATTAAAAATAAACAACATTTCCTCAGCCATCATAGTTCAAATCGGTAGAGCGTAAAACTATGTGTCTAATTTACAGGACATCTGTTTTTTAGTTATTTTATAATGAAATTCAGTTTATCTATGACATACTTAATAGGTAGCAGAAACATATAACTTAGGCTTTTGAGTATCATTAAGTTTGAAAGTACGAGCAAAAAAAATCACTGGGTTGAGGAGGCTATAAAAAAATTTCTAGGTGTAGTTAGGGGTCCGGGAGAGGGCAGCTTACGATGATCGGCGTCAGTCCGACGGCGTCATCTCGGCTTCTTGATGTAACTCAGAAAATAGTCTAATTAGGATGTTTGGTGGTCTCTTCACAGCCTTTCTGCCATCCAGACAAGACTCCTTTCTAAATGTGCCTCTCCCTTTGGTGCCATACCATTATGTTGACGGTAGATTCATGTCCAGCCCTAGGACATCTCGTCGGGCCTACTGCTAGCCCATCATCGTATAGGGAGGAAGAGAGCAAAGAAGTTTATGAAATGCAAGTTCACCCCTGCAATATTGACTTAGCATAGTTGAGCAAAGAGGTGTGAACTGTCACTTTTCTCTTAGCATACAAAGCACAGCACTATACTCAGCTCATTAATGCATGACATTTTAGAAATTGGGACACGTTAATAACTAGAAAAAAACTAACAGTAAGTACAAATAATATGCACACTTATAAAAAATTAAATGAACTAATTGGGACATTGAGGTTTAAAAAAATTAAAAGAGAAATAAAATTATGTTAAGCAGATTAGTACAATCAATATTGTGATTCCACTATTAAACCAAAATAAATTCCTTTCCTGTAATTTCATTACAGCTGGCCCCACCTGCAGTTTTTGCAAATTGGCTTAGTTTAGTAGCAAACTGTGGAAATAGCACCTGTTAGGCTAAATTATTAATTCAGTTAAATTCATATTCAGTACGTAGCTACTTCCTCCACGTTTAAATCATCTTAATTCAGTCGATAACTTGAAAAAGAAATACAAAGAGCAAACAATAACAAATAATGCCTTGGAACCATGGAGGTAGGAGTATACAGGAGATGGCATGTTGGGCTTGAAGTCGATGTATGTATTACAGTTTCGTGCGAATAGTTTGTTATTGTTGACTAACACACAGCATCAAGTAGATTGAGTAAGGTTTTCGTTAAGCACCTTGTATGATATTGATACTGCAGAATGAACAGATTTGAATGAAACCTGTTACGTGTGTTATGTTGAATTTGGGTGTAAAGAGCAATCAGGTACATGAAATACATCTGCTACTGTTACATTTCATGAGTAAAAAGGCCATGTTTTATATTTACATAGTGTCAATTATGTGGTTAAACAATTGTTTATGAAGATAAAACTAGTGAACTAACCTGAAAGTACAGCCAAATATATTGTTTATTTACGCATATGTACGTCACTGACGATATGCAACTGCTTGCTAATAGCAATACAACAAACAGTTGCACACAAAATGTTAAATAAATAGCAGAAACTAGCATAATTGTGTTCAGGGTCATTCCATGTGAAATCAGCAAATTTTTAATTTTTTGGTTGCTTGACTATTTTGTATTATTTTTATAATTTGACTACGGTTACTATCATGTTCCAATAGGCGAAAACCATTTTCATTAAAATTTTATCTCGCACCGTATTGGATACAGGCCCTTTTTTGCGGTGGCCCGCGCAACAAAATCATCTGTTGCAGCCATCTACGAAATAATCAATATTTAATTTCCCATTAAAGTTATGTAATTTCCGTTTCTAACAACTTGCAGATAAGGGTTCACGCTTTCTTGTGTTTACTATAAACACAACTTTCTTACATACTAAACTTTTATCACACGGTCTTAAATTTTGGGTTTTAGAAGCTTAAAAAAGGCATTTTTAACACCTTGTAACTCAAAAAGGGGTTATAAACCATACACTTATATATTTTTTTATTAACACCCTGGGTACCCCTCTTTGACCTCATGCATTCAAACCACCGTGTTTTTTGACCCTAGCAGTGATATAAATTTTTAAAAATCAAATATTTTAAAAAATTGCCAACTTTCCAGTCATATAAACTGAAAAGGGCTGAATGGAAAATTGTTTTGCTTTGCAGGTATAAACTCCTGATGGTATGTAACCAATCGCCACAGAAAAAGTTTTGTGGTTCAAACTGGTTAAAAAGTTATGAACACTCAAATATCTTCAAAAATCAATTCAGGCTTTCAGAAGTTTAAAAAATAACCATTACTTATATCATGTGCCGTACAAAGGTCTTTAAACATCAAACATTTGTATGTTTTGTATTAGTAGCTTGAGAAATAGTCTTTTACCTTGCACACTTAATTTATCATTATAATGAAACACTTGCAGTTATCAAAAAAAGTTATATAAATTTTATTTTGTTAAGTTCAAAATGTAACTTATTAATCAATCTAAATTCAGTATCATGCTGAAAAGTGACAGTTCATAACTTGTAATCATCCCAAAATTACTTAGAAACCAAACTTAAATTATTCAAGAATTACTTATTGAAATGTTAGTTGCAATGAAGTTATTACTTAACCAAGCAAAACAGGAAATAAGTAATAAAAATAATTAAATTATTTAACCTACCCTACTATATGTTTATTCCTTAGTCTACCATGGTACTTATTTCGTATGATTTTTTTTTTTTTTTTTTTTTTTTTTTTTTTTTTTTTTTTTTTTTTTTTTTTTTTTTTTTTTTTTTTTGAGATGAGTGTTCATTTTCATTTATAGGTAGGTGTTTTTTTCTTGGGAAATATTATACACTCTACCAGTGGCAGTTGAAAACTCAATAGGTGTTAAAATATCCAGAATGTTTTTCTTTTCCACCCACACGACTTCCTTTTCTTCAAGTTTGAAGGTGGTGGATGGTCCACTTGGATGAAAAAATACCACTTTAACGTCGTCATGCTCTTCTGAAACCTCTAGCACTTTCGCAATGAACCACTGATCACCCACCATACACACAAGCAATGTAGTCTAGGAGTTTGATCTTTTCTCCAGTGTTGATATTTGCAGCACTGGTTATCTTGAACACAAAGTTGGACTGTTCGAAAGTTAAAGAGACTCTACTTATCTTTAAAGTGGTCTGGTCTTGAGGAATGAAGCAGTGATGTTTTCGTGTCTGGGGCACTTGCAAAGCTTCTGAGAATCTTAAATTAAGATTTCTTACCACTTCTTCAACTTCTTCTATAGAAACAAA
>PNEQ01077065.1:0-20991 GCA_003012365.1 Medauroidea extradentata | reverse complement strand
AAAAAAAAAAAAAAAAAAAAAAAAAAAAAACAAGCAAAGAAAAAAATATATAACTCAGATTATTCTACAAAAGGAATTCTGTTAGTAAGTGCGAAACAATAGACAAAAAATAACTACAACAACAAACAGACAAAACAAAACGAGCGACAAACAACTTAATGTGGACGACGCAGCAGAAACACAGACACCTTGAGAAAGATGTCATTATATGTAGGTAGAGCCACTGTTTCTTGTTTCAATGCCTTATGTGCACATCTGTAACTATTCTCCATGGTCATTGATTGGACGTTTACAACTTGGTCTTCTACCTGCAAATCTCGCTCTCATTCTCATGACGCCTCTGAGCACAGACACGCTGCCAATAACCACGAAACAGAATTGCTGATTTGCACGTAAGGCAAAGAAACAAGTTTGTGCAGTATTATTTCCATCAATGATCAAAAGGGCTGCAGTGGTCGAGGAGTCAGACCCCTCGCCACCCACCAAAACGATACGGGTTCGATTCCCGGCGGGGTCAGTCTCCGGATTTTCACATGTGGGAATCGTGCCGGACGATGCCGTTTGTCGGTGGGTTTTCTCGTGGATCTCCCGTATACGGAACAGACAATACCATTATTGAGGATCTCTCTCATCTTTCACCCGGAGGAGTTTTGGGAAGCGTAGTAAAATCGAAATGAAGATGGCAGGATTTGGGATGTAGGCAACATCTTCACACGATTGCGATACCAGTATTCTTCCTCTGCGTCGCTTCGCTCATAGTTAAATGTACTTGAATTTTGCGTATTCATCAGTCAGGAGTCTACACGGGGTGTTGCTAAATTGCTTGTCAATTTTTTTTTTGGGGAAAAATCCTAATATCCAGGCTCTAAAACGCACCGTTACTATATTTTTTCAGGTATCATGAGTTACAATTAAGGAAATAAATATTTCATGAGTTCAATGACCTGCATGTTAGAATCAACTATCCTTTGTATATACTTAAGTCTAGACCAGTTTTAACTAGCTGCTACTCACTGGAGCATCATACGATAAACGAGTAGACGGGCTTGGGTAGTGATCTGACGGTGAATTCTAAAATAAAGGTCACTGAGTTCATGACATTTTCCGTTCCTTACTTACAGTGCACGGCGCGCCAGATGGATCATGCAATTATTGAATGCTACATCGCAGGTACACAGATCAAATACGACACGTCTGGTGTGTCGTTGCCAATAATTGATGCAATGGGTGTTCCCCAGTAACACGATCCAGCTCGCACGCTATGCACCGTACACCATGTTCTGTGAACTGTAGTGCAGAACTGGAGCATTTTCAGACCTGTGTGCATATAACATTTTTGGTACCTCTACATGTGAGGATTGTGGTGTGATGGCCCAGCTCAAAATGTAAACAACTGAAAAAATTGAATTTTTTAGTTTGGCTCACCAACACATACAGATGTGCTATCTACTCAGTTTAAAGATAAACAACACACAAATTCACTTGTTTTAATAAAATGGCCATTTATTCTGATTGTCAGTGAAGAGCGATAAATAGTATTTCTTTTATTTTAAAATGTGATAATTTCAGCAAAGGCAGACTAAAAACATTTTAATAATCTTAAATAGATGCCTACATTTGATTAAAATTACACCAACCAAAAAAGTATATTAACAGCATTTTCGGCGAAAAGAAAATCTTTCTATATGTATTGTTGCGTGCCATGTACCTGGAGGCCAGTGGTCGGCGGCTTTTTCGTAACACCTTGAGGGCTGGCCGATAATTCAAAGCCCGGGTGGCTCATAGTGGGAATCCCGCCAAAACTACTTCATAGATACCTGTCCCAACTGCGTCTTAACCTTTCGAGGGCGGCCGACGTGACTACAAGCACATCCGAAACATGATGAAATATCTATTTTTAGACCCCTGTAATGCGAGGAACACCCGACTATCTGGGCTAGTATAAAAGCACAGAATCAGTACATTTGAGGGGAGTTCGCTATTGGTAGTGCTAGAGGAAGGTGCTACGCCTGTGGAGAGAGACTGGTGAAGACATCTTGGTGACGTCAGAGTCTACTGTGAGGCGGCAGGCGGCTACCTTCGGAGCAGTGTGGACGAACCAAGAGGACTGCTGTGGCGGGCTGACAGGCGAAGAGGAGGTGCGCGACGGGAGTCGAACCGAAGACCTCAAGAGTGAAGACAGCGGTGCACTCGGGGTGCTGCGCAGCACATGGTGAGCCATCACCACTTCGGACTGATAAGGTTGTACATTGTCCTTATTTGAAAGCCTGTTGATTGGATATATGACTGAATTTTATTGTGATTTGTAATTTTCAATTAATTGATCGTATACTTTTTTTGTGCTTTAATTGTCCAAGCTAATTAACGTGTCTGTGACACAGGAGTAATTGTGTGCATAACTAATTGTGTTGTGAGAGTTATAGTTGATTACTGTTTTGTGTATTTCGTAGCTTTGTGAGCTATTAAATCCAGTACTTAATTTAACTCTTTTATTTATAATTATAAGACCTCTATCCCAAAGAACTCATGGGAATTGCCCACATATAAAGTTTGTGTCTCAAACTTGTAACAGTATTTTATTCAAAACTTGTAATTTTTAGTTGTTTCCCTTTTGAACTAGGCTATCGATGACACCCTGCTATAGGTTTAAACGTACGCCAAACATGTCAGAAGATAACACTACTGTTACAAGTTGTGCGTTCGTGAATCCTCTGATCCATTTGAATAATCCGGTAAGAAATCTACTATTGGATCTGGAAATGTACGTGACTGGTCTGTAGTAAACTGAAACGTACCAGGAAAATTTCAACCGATAATATTTGCTAAATCAAGCTACAACGCTTTCAGAAGTAAGTTGACACAATCAATTTTCGCGATATTCCACCATCTCTTGTCATCACTAGGGCCGTCAACTTTTCGCGAATAAAATTCTGCCTCAGTTTGTTTCAGTGACTTATATGCACATCTGCAGGTCTGCTTCGTAGCCGGTGATTGAATGTTTTACTTTCAAATGTCTTGGGAGGATTCTACCCGCAAATTACATCCTTACTGTGACTGACACAGTAAAATGACAGACGTCACTCCACAAAGACACTTTGTCAGTAACCATGAAGCAAAGGTACAGATGAGCACATAAGGCATTGAAACAAACCGGGACAAAATTCTTTTCACGGAATGTTCATGACCCTAGCTATCATGCATACATATTTACTGAACTTAACAAATTACTTTAGAAACATTTATTTCTTGCCGTTTCTTATCATGACAGTAGTTCGTTCGTCTCGTGAAAGAACAGGATTCCATTAAAAATATTAGCATGAATTTTAAGTAGTTTTCAGTTAGTTAAAGTACTTCCGGGCTGTTAGCCACCAGCAACAGAATTTTTAGAAATTGTGTTAATAACTAAATGGTGTCCTTCAAGGATATCACAAAATTGGTTATTCACGGAGAACGAAACTACCTGGATTGCTTTAATGCCAACATTCGGAGATGAAAAATTATTGTACCACAGGCTCGATTCTCTTTCACTTTTTAGCGTCAAAGGTGGCCAAGGTCACTAAATTAAAATTTTCATATTAACAAAGAATGAATTGGTTTACGGACACACGCTGTTCTTTACGTTTTGTTTGCAATAAAACCATGTGTTGTGTGGCGATTACGTACAAAATGTGTGGAAACCACTGGCCTGCTGGACTTAAAACAATGTACTGATACATAACCAACCACAGAAAGAGATTACCAGAGGATTCAGTAACTATCAACGACGAAACACGATCACCTAATAAACCTCGTCTAGAGTATAACAATGAGGACAAAACTGTAACCATTCTATTTAAGAATTCAGTATTGCTACATATCGACAAAGCAGACAGACATGAAACAAATGACTAAATGCTAACGACAGACGAAATTTTACAAACAAAACAGCGCACAAATAAATCGGACACAAGTTTTAACCAACGAAAAAATGCTACGTTTAGGAAAATCGTAATCTATAAATATATTATGAATTGCAAGCATTTTAACAAATTTTCTGAGCACGAGGAATAAGAAAACTTGTAATGAGTTCGTGCTTACCTTTTAAAATAAAACAGAGACTAGTTCATGGTCCTGTCATAGATGAAAGTATCAACCAAACGACTGTCGCTACTAAAGTATATATTATATTTATTCCATGATGAGTAAAATGTGCAATATTTTTAAAACTATATATTACAGTTTTTCAGGAAGGACATTATGAACATATTCCTAATAATAATCATCAATAACTTGGCGACCCGAACGTAAAACCTTGCGATGCTATGGTGGGTCAAAGATAATATTTACTGTTATACTTGGACAATGAAAGTTTGGCATTTAAATACAGTGTTTCTTTTCTGTGAATTTTCGTGTTCGTCGTAGTTGCATTTCCGTTCAAATAGTATAATTAAAACACGAGAGTGTAACAAACACAATTAAATATAATACGTCTAGGATCGTACCCTGCCTTGAAATTTATTGCATGGATATAAATACATTTCGTCAAACCTAAAATCTTATTAATTTTGTTTATCATTTATAATATATATATAATAACTACTTCGTTCGACGCGCGTTTATAATTCTAATCGGAAGAAAATTTTCTTCTCTAATATTTCCTGTCCATTGTCATCATTTCTCGTTGACATTTTCTTGCATCCTTTTACATTCTGCCTCAGTATTCTTAAAACCACAATGTAAACAAACATTCTGTAGTAAATATGCTGTCACCATTTATATTAACATTATCTTATACGTAATCTCTGTTATTATATCATCCAGATATACTACAATGCATTACTAAAATGCAACGAAATAATGACTACTCTAGATTAAAAATTATAATGTAATTTAGGTCACCAGAAGCTAAAAAATTAAAACATGAATAAACGTATTAGACAAATACAGGAACTAAAAATTTATTTAGGTGAGTAATGCTATCTTGAACTTACCTTGCTGCTAAATCTCTGTGCACGACATGTTTTGATTCCAGATATTTCATTGCTGATGCGATTTGCACTGTCATGTAGGTGAGGCACCCAATGCTGCAAAAAAGTTATGTAAGGCGAATTTAATAATTTGTTACTGAAACACAATTTTGCAAATTAACAATAAATATAATATTTATAAAATTAAATTGAAATGTATTATTTCTTAAGAATACTAAACATTTGTACAGTTTACTTCAATACATGGGAGTATAATACCGTTATTTATTTATGTATAACTGATTGCGATAAATTCTTTAAGAGAACTCTTGTAAGTCTCGGAAATTAACTGCATAGTCTTTTTTGGTTTGTAGCTATATGTTTGGCTGAAATTCAGTTATAATTCCGCATTTTATATAAGGATATGAGAAAGTGCACTTCCTTTGTACGGGAGACACTCGTACATACATCAAGATAATTATAAGTTCGTATATGAATGACATTTTGGGATTTGGAAGTGATACTAATCAGGGATTTTAATCAGTCGCCAGATGCACTAATTATTCCTGACATCTAGAAACTCGATGTAACTCGCGTCCTTGGTGGCCATTTTATCTGTAACGACACATTTATTATGGACATACGCAACTTCATAAAACGGTGTGTCACACAAAATCAAAGAATACACACAATTAAACAGACAAGTAAACAAATAAAAGGATATTGCAACTGGCCAACAAAGGTAAACACATACAATTCCACAAGGAATTCAGTCAGTGATATACAAGAAAATAACACACACGAGCACCCATTGCAAGAATAGCTCTCGAGGAGGAGTGAGAGCAGGGTCAAAAATTTTAGTTTACATTCGAAGTGTTTATTTTTGGTAGTGACGTGTGAAGCACCTTTACATTTATAATGGCCAAGGAAGATTAGCATTTTACTAACAGTTAAGCAAGAGACAAACAAAAATAATATTACATTGCACCGAAATTCTGTTTAAATTATATACATATATATTTATATATGAATATATTGTAACCTTCAGCTGTAACCATAGGCCTACACAATTTGAAGTTAATTTAGGCATTGTGATTGGTAACATAACTTATGTCAAATTGTGAAAATCGTAACGTGGTTGTAATTATGAGAAAATTAAACATTTTAAAATATTTTTTGTTGAACTGAATTGCTTGTGATTTGTCGACAGAAACAAATACAAACATATTGTCATAGTATTATTTATTTACAAGACTATAATATATGGAAATAAGCCCCTTAGTCTAGCCTTTTCTGCTGTTTTAGCTGTACGTTTACGGTTTACATTCTTCTTAGGAGCGAAAACCTGTTCGATCTTTTTGACCTAGATCATTTGACCTCGCAACTTTTACAACTCCTGAGGTCAAAAAGAGATGCCGAATCGAACGAACCTATTGATACTTCTACAGAACACGTAGTTGTAGAAACAACCTAAACCATACCGACAACCAAACTGTACTGTTATACGTACAACAATTGCTTCAGTGGAGAAAGTAAAGTGAGGATGTAGAGGGTACCTGAGTGCCTGGACGCTGGTGGAAGGCGGCAGGATTGTAGTCTCGCGGTGCACAGTGTACTGGAGGAAGTGCGCCAGGTCGCCCATGTCGCAGTACTCGACGATGGTCCAGGCAGGCTGCTCGTCTGTGCACAGCCCGAGGACACGGGCTATGTTGGGGTCGCGCAGGCCAGCGAGGAAGCGAGACTCTCTCAGCAGGTTGGCCTCGTCGCAGGGGCGCCGGTGTATCCTCGCCGCGACCATGCGCCCACAGTCCGCCACCACGCCCTCCATACCCTTGGCGTCGCACAGCACCACCTGTCAACATGACAAGTATCTTCAACACGTTGAAAGGTCTGGGCTGCGAGCTGAACTTCGGCACATCCGACGATCCTTCATAAAGGTATCCATCATGTAAACTGAAAGCGTACTGAAGTTACCCTAAAGAGAGCATAGGTACCTCGCCGACGTGGCAGGAGCCAACCTTCTCCGTGACGTGCAGACACTGGCGTGGTACGATCACCAGGTCCACTTCACGACACTTGTGGGCGTGGTCCTCACTCGGCACTATGTTCCACCTGGTGACGAGTGGAGACTTCTGCAGCAAACACCACACACATCATCTTCTAAAATATATGCTCAGGGAGCAGAAAATTAATAAATAAATTTCTAGACCACGAGCCCTTACCTGTACCACAGAATAATTAGGAATACAGAAGTGAAATATCCGGTAGGCCAGCGAACTCAGTCACACACGCCAGCAAAATGGCTTCCCTGGCCAGCAATATGGCGGAAACACCTACTGCCATTCAGCGTGAGGCAGCTGCTCTGATAACCGTCTGTCAGTCCAATAGGAAACCTGCAGTAACATGCAGGAGCCAAACATACACGGGGCTGGTACCAACAACCTCGAGCAGCCAATAAGCGGCGAAGTTTGCTCGTATCAAAGGAGCCGCCACGTCATTTCACGTCTGTATTACTATTTAGTCTGCGCATGTACTGCATTTACAAGACAATTAATTTTAAAAATCTGCACAACGTAGGCCTATGTAGTAAAACCATATGCCAGTCTCGTTGACTAGTGTTTTCAAGAAAAAAAAACTCATTGTTTTAGCTGTTTGAATATTTAATTAATTTGTTTAGATAACTTACAAGTTAATTAAAACCATACAATTTACTTTCCAAGGGAAAAAAATAGACTAAAACTATAGACTGTTCACTGTAAAATGTGCACTTTTTAAGGTCGTCTAGTTAAAGATAACAGTAAAAAAGATTAATTGTAGCTTAAGGCACTAAAATTTGTGTATGGTTTTGTTGTTACTCTATTTATTACTTACATGGTTTTATTGACCACACCTGGTTATATTTTAACTTAAATATAATTTGCATATTTCCGGTAATTGTTTATAAAACGTGGCATTCTTAGTAGTCAACACAGTATATATATTACACCAATCACAAATGTCAACGTCTTAAGTCACAATCAAATACATTTCGATCATCAGTTTTCTTCTGTTTAGAATTGTTCGTTTAGGAAGCGATTTCATTAACACTGATTACATATTCAAACTATCTGGCTGCAAGTTACGCAGAGACTAACAATACCAACCCCCAAGGTAAAAATATGCCAGTAAGAAACTGCCTTTCCGAGACGTCGCAAAGAATATCTTCAACACTGAGAGCCTAGTTAAACTAACTTACCTGACAGAAACATGCAACATTGAAGCAAGTAGAGAGAGTTGATTACAAAGGTTGCGGCATACCACGACGAGCGTCTAGGTCACGTTAACTTCCTCGCTCCTCGGAAATACTCGGGAACATTCGTTTATCACCGGTGACTGAGCGTTAGGCAGCGCCACATTAATTTTTATAGTACTGTAGTTTCCTAATCTTACAAAACCATCCCACGATTCAGCGTACTAACCTAAGCTAACATAATTAACCAAAACCGACGTAAACTAATCTAAACCGTCAAATGTGGATACTTTGACTACACGGGTAACACTGACCAACTAAAAATATTTATTTCGATGCTATTCGGTGAAGAAATGGTAAACTTTACGTGAATTTATCAAACATACCGGTTCAAATACTTAGCCATACGTATTTATTTCTTGATTAAATGGCCCCAAAAAATTTCTTGAGTCGGTTAACAAGCAGTTCCAGTGTTTCAGGCGCATGTATGCAACCCACATTAACCCCACATAACTCAAGACTGATCTTACTATCGCTATAGCAATAAGATTATTACACACATCAACATTATCTTCGCGTTTTATCAAAGCGACAGTCATTATTTTCACTGCGATCGCCGAAGTCACGCGTAAAGAATGGTTGACTAAAATTTTTATAAAACGTTATTTATATCACTTTGACAATGTAACCGTTTGTTATACTTGATTTTGCATAACGCAACGAAAATAAGAACGACTGTGTCATTCATATAGCACGAAGATAATTTTTATGTGTGTAATACTCTAATTGCTATATTGATAGTAAGATTAGCCTTGATTTATATGGGGTTAATGTGGGTTGAAAACATGCGCCTGAAACACTGGAATGGACTCCTAATGTTAACCCTGCAGTCTAAGAATCCACATTTGACGGAATTAGTGTGTCAGAGAGGACGGTGATAGGAGGGGAGATGTGAGGCGCAATCACCGAGGAGGAACTAATGCCCCCGAGCGTTTCTGAGGAGCGAGAAAGTCAACATTAAGGGGGAGAGATAGAGGATAAATTTAATTTGTATATTTTCTGCACTAACTTCTGTTGTAAAATATTTTTGGTAAATGGGGCAGTGTTGAGGCATAGAAGATATTTGTGATAAATTTTGGAAATCATGATAGTGTTGTGTGTCCATATTATATTGAGCTTGTAATCATACTTGTAAGTTATCCTATAATT
Organism: Medauroidea extradentata; assembly: GCA_003012365.1. Taxonomy (NCBI): domain Eukaryota; kingdom Metazoa; phylum Arthropoda; class Insecta; order Phasmatodea; family Phasmatidae; genus Medauroidea; species Medauroidea extradentata. The sequence goes on along the minus strand of PNEQ01077065.1, from coordinate 11,607 downwards.
CCCTTGAAATGATTCTGCATTACAAATTAATGAAAGATTTCATTATTATTTATGTCAAGCAGTTTATCAATAATATATCCTATGTCTTGTAAAGAGAAAATTTTGATAATACAACACGAATAAATGTTGCGGCTCAAAAACTGGAAAATAAAGGAAATTATCTAACACTCCCTCTTAAGTAGGCGCTCGTCATACCACGTGCTTCTCCCGCGGCGAGGTGTGGAAGCGCTTCTTCCGTGCAGGCTCGGTGGCGCAGCGCGACTGGTGCGCCCTGTCGCGTCCCAGCGAGCGCAGCTGGGCGCAAGTCTCCGACGTCTTCAGGCCGTGTAGTTGCAGCGAGCTGAGGCTGGTTGCCGCAGAGGGCGTCGCGTTGCCCGCCGCTTCTGACGTCTCCGCCATCCCCGCTTCTGCCAGCACTGTGCCACCATCCACAACAACTGCGCATACTCGCCGACCTTACGATCAACCACCACCATAGCCGTCCTTAGCAGAAGGCCGCGGCTATAGATCTGGCAACCCTGTCAGGAAGGATCATTTTAACACTTATTTTGTCTCGCTAACGGCAATGGCTTCCCCTGATTCGCCGGTATGTATGGCACAATAACGAATCAGGTAGAGCCATTAACTTTGGAGAGCTAAAAGAAGTGTTAAAATGACCCTTCCTGACAGTGTTGCCAGATCTAAGGCCGCGGCCTTCTACTAAAGTCGGCTATGCCACCACCCACTGTTAAGCGCATGAACCAGAGTTTCTCCAGACAAGAGCCGATTACGTCAAATTTCTCTGTAACTTTATTGCAAATTGGTTTTACTACGTAATGTAGTTTTTCGAGACAAATTGTATAACAATTTTAGTTAACTTACCAATTAATAAGGAAATTAGTTTATGAAGAGTACCTAGTAAAACCAGGATATAACGAAGTTACAGAGCGTTTTCACGTTATCGGCCCCCTTTTGAGTTTTAAAATGTAATTACAATAATGTATAGGCGGTTCGGGATAAAGGGAAATTTCAAAAATGCCCTGTTAAAGTTATATTTTCAGCCAATTCATTCGTATCTTTCCGCGCGTAATGGTTAACGACGGGAAATGTCTAACTTCTCTGGACACGTCACTTGATGTTTGCGCGTGTCAGATAAACTGTGCAGTCTATAGGAAACTATATAGTTTGATAAGAAAAAGTTTATTAAATATATATAAAATGTAATTATGTCGATTTCGGCTGATTTTGTTTTAGAATTGTTGTACTTAAATATGAAATTACACGGAACTATATTGCTAACTTCGCTGCCAACCATAGAAGCAGTAAAGGGACTATAGTTAATGTTGAATTATATGCAGTAACAGCTGGTGATATTTTCCAAAGGTTAAATTTTTAGTGCTCACTTTATCCTGAACGACCTATAGATATTCGCGCTCAAGCCCTTAAAATTGAGACACTGTCTCCAGTCAGATTAATTTATTTTTGCTTTAACTATGATGTAGATAATTTACCTAGGTATTGTCGAACAGCATCTCTGCATTGGTATAGGTACGCTGGAAAAGTGTAAGCCAGAACCTCTATTTCGTAACCATCCCAGCATTCCCCTGGATCGACTTCGGAAAAATGCAAGAAAATGGAAACCATGATGTTCGGATCGGGATTCGAATCCGGGTCCTCCACAATGCAAGGCGAGTGTTTCATTACTGCTCCACCTTACTCAGTAAGCAAGTCGTAGGATGTTTCATAGTTACAGTTAAATTTGAGCTTCAATAAAATTGGTAATTAATTTGTTTTGGCAGTGTGCAAGGAAAATATTCTATTCGAGATTAAATTTTTAAATTCACCATTCAAATTAATTAAAGGATTTTATTAGAGTTGAATTTAAACCGTTAACTAAATTCCTTACATAACATAGCTCAAGATATAAAATATTTTCTGATATAAATGTCTTAGCTAAAATAAAATTAATTCAATATTGTGGCGCTATAGGTTACTTACGGTAAAGTGTTTATATTTTAAGGGCCTTCGTTGGTCACACTTTCAGTCCACTTGTATTTTTACGCCACTTGTTAGTGTTAAAATTTCCGTGTGTGTAACAAACACAGGGAATACATCTGAAAACTGTAAAAAATTAATATCTGAGGCCACATTTAAATAATTTTTCTGGTATTAGAGATAGAGCCAAAGGCAGTGACAGTGTGTGTATTTGTATGTGTGTATATCGTGAAAGTCATAAGTGACGAAATATTTTAGCAAGTGTGCCATTTAAAACTGGGTGACAATTATTTCGACAGGTTGCAGAAGATTCGAGGCACAATAATTCTAATTTGCCATTGAAAGGAGAACACACGAATAACAAAAAAATTACCGTTAAATATGTACACGTTACAATGAAAACCCCTAGGATCAACACTAATTTTGAGTCATTAATACAAGTTTACAGGACATAATAGAGTATTGTAACAAGACAATGCTCGACCGCACACAGCCGAAACAGTGAGCCATGCCCCTTTTCTCTTCTAACTCTTAACTCCTTGCCAACACAGAGCTGTCTCCTTCCCCATTTTGCAACGTCCCGGGTGTTCTGGGAGGTGAGCAGCGGCCGTCACAGTTTATCTGTACTTCAAGAGACATCGTAAAAGTTTGCCCTAACACCTGGAATTTTCGCGGTCGCTGTGCCTCCACCCCGAGCTGTATGAATGATCTGGGCTTTATCGCGGCTGGGTACAAATACCGCATGCGGTGGCCGACCAGCAGAGAGTTATTGTGGCATTTAGCCTGTTAGTGAAAATGGCGGAGACGATCTCGACACTGTAGAATATGACGGTGGCGACGAGGAGCGGTGCGGGATACACACACCAAGAGGCGACAGAGTGACTAGTGGTACGGCGACGGAATAGTTGGAGTGTATTTGGATGGAGCATTTGCTTGTGTGGGGCAGACGAACAAGTTAGAGTGTTAAAGTAACTGACAAGAGTTCTTGGATGCGATATTTAAATTTCGTATTATTTTAAGTAATCTGACTGTTTTGTGTGAGAGGCACACCATGATTAACTGATTAACTGTTTACTTGGTGTAATGATTATGGGTGCTAGAAATGTCAACTGTAAATAACAATTACAGAGTGAATTACATCTAGAAAAATGTTTTATTATTGTTAATTATTTTAATAAGGTTTGCAATAAACTAGGAAATGTTTTTAATGTCTTTCACTTAATTTATCAAGCCCTCCATGCCGATTGAACCTGATTATGCCCAGAACACTTATAACAGAACTAATTTTGCCATTTACAGTCTATAATATCGTGAACATCATAAAAGGCACATTTTCTGGCTATTGAGTCGTTCGGATCCGGCATCAACAGTCAACAATAGCACTAGGACGATCAACCTGTCAATGTGTATGTGTAGCACAGACGATACATACTGTATTATAGTATGTGGTACAAGAATGTCTTAATATTAGTGGAAAAATTAATTTGCTTCACGGAGATTGCAGATTGTAATTAATTACACATAGAGCTGAAAATTTTTTTAGGAAATATAAGACTCTTCCTAACACATAGAATTGGTTTGCCACTGAAGTTAAGGACGTACAAGAGTTAGGCAGATGAAAAGTAGAGAAGTCCAACTCTGATGAGCCGTTAGGCGATAAGTATGTAAATGCTTAGCAAACATATTTGTAAGCTGGACAGATTTTTTAATAAAGATGGTTACCAACAGAAAGCTGAGATACGGCACACGATAAAAGTCAAATCGGGAGAAAAAGCCCAGGGTTGTCTGCTTCGTCCGCGTACAATTGAAAAACGTGATGGATAGTTTATAAGAGTTCGGGCCGTAAAAACTTTCAGTATGCCAACATCGAGTATGCAATAAAATCACATAAATTAATATTGTACAAAATTAATTTGCCACACAGATAGGTTGGAGACTCAAATACTTTGAAAACTGGAGAGTTTTGCTGACAGATTCCAATGGCCCACGATGAAAATCTCTGGTAAGTGCTTGGAGGAAACATTTAAGGATGTAAGATTTTATTACAAAATGGGCAAAAAGGCTGATCAAAGTCATAAAATGACTAAACAAACCTCTTCTGTTGCATACATTAATTTATAGTTATCAGCATCGTAAATAAGTAATGTTTCGGGGCCGCGCCATCAAGGCAATCCGAGTGCGATCCTCGGCGGGGTCGGTCCACGAATATTCGCGTGTAGGAATCGTGCCGGACGATGTCGCTGCCGACGGGTATTCTCGAGGATCTCCCGTTTCCCCCGCCGTTCTCTTTCCGACACTTCTCCATCGTAGGGCCTCATCTCATGTCGTTGCTCGGGGGTACGCAGATTGCCTACGAGCTCCCATTCATAAAATCTGCATTCGAGATGCGATACCTTGGCTCTCAGATATCATCCTCATACGAAATTTTTGTTTTGTACTAATTTTTCAATCAATACCTACTTTACTTAATCTGACCCAGTGTTTGAACTTTGAACTGTATGCTTCGTTTACTGTGTCCGAAACATGCACGCCAAACACAATATAAGCAAAGTTTACTAGTGCATCTCGCACAGAAGAGAAACTTGACTGTATTGTCTTCTGAAACTTACTTTCTTCACCACCCACCATGTGTGAGCTTTCTAAGCAATTTTTAACGCGATAATGTAGGCCGTACAGGGCGTAATTTCAGGTTTTTCTTGGGAAGGGGGAGGGGAAATATTTATTTTTCAGCGACAGTGACCTTGTTGCATCTGTTTTATTAATTAAGCATGTAAAAATTAGAAATTTTAGTAATAAAACTTCAGTTTTATGTGCTTAAGTTAGCGATATTTATGTAACAAAATAAAAAAATATATTTTATGCACTTAAAATTCTAAATCCAGGGGGGGCATTTGCCCTCCTTCTCCCCCTAAATGACGCCCCTGAAGACGTAGCTAAAGTGGTAATCGCAAGACAAGACCCGAAGATAGAGACTAAGTAAAGCCATGCAGAACAGTACGTCTGCAAGTAAGGGCGACAATATGCGTACGGATGAAGGGGAAAGTAAGCCTTAATTCGGGTCACGAAAGCTGTCAGTATGCTGCTATACCTTCATTGGCGGCGCTGCTGCTGCACAGCGAGATGAAGCTGGCCTCGTTGTCGTTGCCGACGAGCGCAGAGTGGAAGACGAGCGAAGGAGTCTTGCTGGATGCGTGCTGGCTCGACGGCGTCGGCTGCCCGCTAACGTGCACCACGCCCGAGCTGTTCAGCGGCGACAGAGTCATCAGAAGGTCCTGTGATAACCATATGCAATGTAGATACACTACAGAATAGAAAGTACATTGCTATTAGTTTGATAAGGGACAATTTCAGCCGATGGTTGTGCTTATATCGGTAAATGCAGTTGCGATAGCAGGGCGTTAGCTTTGCTCCGCGCCCGTGGGGGGCGGGGTGGAACGTATGGCCTTGCGGCTGGTGTCTCCCCGTTAACAAGTTATGAATTGAATTTTGAATTTATTGTTGACACTTATGGAGCAAGCTACGTCCTTCAGTAATGCCCGATTTTTGAACTCAAATTTCTCTCCACAAGCACCAGCATGAAATATTTCCCTTACTTATACCAACGTTACTAGCTGCGGTAAATTTTTCTTGCCAAACTCAGCCATACAAATTCGGTTATATTTCTAACCTGAAGTCGAGTCAACTTTTCGACGCTTAACATATTCTCGTATACACAAGGGCTAAAGAATTTACGTGGAGACCATGAACTTGGAAAAGCAGGTCTGCAAACTGGCGCGTAAAGTTTATCCCTTCATTAATTAAATTTTGTTCTTCAAACTATCAGATTACACCGCTACCACCTGTGGTGCTGTTTCAACACTGACAAAAAGTAATTAGATTTAGATCTTGACGTAGTTGTTGGACGTGCTACTAAAATGTCGACAGTTTCTACCTAAGCAATGCTAAAATGGTACAGCTTTATTAGATGGCTTTGACAGTTACTTCAAGAGTTAAATACGTAATTAATGGTGACCAACTCGATAACTTTAGCAGGCGGGCTTCAGAACAAACCTGTAATCTTAATACTGTGCTAGAGACTCTAAAAATTGGTGAAGACTTTGTAATAACTCATTTTACAAAACTGTGTATAGTGCCCCAAATGATCGGTATTTACATACTAGAAATCTTATTTGCCGAGTCTAGTTCCAGCAAAAACATAACGAAGAAAAACATTTGTTATGTACACACTCACTTTGTTGAGGTTCTGCAAACAGTCGATTATTTTTGCTGATTAGACTTCGAACCCAATTGGGTATCCATTGGGGTTTTAAATATTTGAGGATAGCTTGTACCCTCTGCAAAGGTAATTTCAGCCCATTACTTAATATTTGAAATTTTCCGATAATTTCGGAATCTGCTGGAATAACGAGCAAACATACCCATTGCGCAGCGAAGGGCGGTAAGATGACGAGGTATCGGAAGAGACATGAGAGGTTGTAATCTGTCCGGGTCAGGTTTCATTGATTTATGTGAAACAATGTAACCCAAAAGATTTACAGAAGTTTTCCCAAACTTGAATTTTAGCTCATTTATCGTAATATTATTTGTGTGCTGCTTACATGAAACGATCCAGTTATTTTATGTGATCTTTATTGTCTCTTCCAACAGTCACATCATCTAGGTAAGCAATAGTTCTCTCCAGTTTCTCCTTTCGTATGATGGAGTCTATGGTTTTTTGAAATGAAGGAACTCCATTACTTACACTGAAGGGAATTCTCTTGCTTTGATACAGTTGACCACATGCCTCAAATGCTGTGTACAGTTTGTCTTCTTCAGAAATAGGTATTTGATGATATGCTGACCGTAAATCAATTGTGCTAAAGACTTTATATTTAGCCTTTTCGTTTACAATATCTTCAATTTGGGGAATCGGGTATGCATATAGCATTGTAAATCTATTTATTGTTTGCGAATACTGTACACACATTCTATGTTTTAGATTTTTATTTTTTACAATCACTACTTGTGCTCTCCATGGTGAATTGCTTTCTTCTTTTATGCCTTCTGCTAATAATTTCTGAATTTCCGACTTTGAGTCGTCTATCTTCAAAAGAATAACATCTAATTTTTTACGGCGATAGGTTTAAAATTTTGAGAGAGATTAACGAATAATCGAACTGGCACAACACTAGCTTGGTCAAGACTACCGATTTTTAGAGGTTTTTGTGGCCTCTCAATTCTAATTCAACAGATTCGTGTTGACTTTGAAAATCATGACCAAAGCAACATCAGCAAACAGATCTTCCATGGCATGCAATTTAGTGTTAGGATATAAATTATCAGTTGCACTTAGATTTACAAAACAGACTTCATTTACTTTCGAATGAAATGATGTTGAAGCCATTGCAACATTCATGTTAGAGGCAAGGCAATTTAAACACATGAGTCTCACAATTAGCCTGCTGATGAAACTGTCCGAACTCTCAGAGTCAATCAGGTAATTCGCTTTATCACCGTTAATTTGGATTTTTATTGTTGCTTTAGTTAGTGAAGGAGGACATAAGGCACAAAGACTAGCCATGTTACTATCTGAAATAGTATTCTTCCGTGAAGATGTTTTAGCCTTACAGACTGTACTGAAATGACCAAGTTTCCCACACATCAAACGATTTGCATCCTTGGCAGGACAGCATTTTCGCGCATATCTCTTATTTCTGTAGAAGTAATATTTGCCGATGGCACCAGCAATATGCATTTCTAATGATTTGTACACGTCTCTAGAATTTTCATGGCCAGTAGAAAAATTACTCTTGCCAACAGAAGGTATTCCTGGCATACTATCTGTCTTTACTGATGAATTGAGAGTACTGCTATGGAAATAAGTATCTCTAAACTTCTGGCTTGCTCGAAAGTTTCAGAAAGTGTCAGTGAAGCTTTCTCGAGCGATCGTTGACGAATGTAAGACGACCTGAGACCAGTAATAAATGCATTCCGAATATATTCTTCGCGATTTTGGTCGGCTGTAACAGCTTTAAAACTGCACTCTTTACTTAATACAGACAGATATTGAAAGAACTGATCTAAAGATTCATCTGCACTTTGTATAAAAGTAGCGAGTTTATGACGTGCAAAAATAACATTATTTGGTTTAATAAATAAGCTATTAAGAATGGCGATTGACTCATTGAGTGTTTTGCAGAAAAAATAGTAGGGCTTACATGATTTATCAGAAGCAGCAGTTGGTCCTTCTCACTGAGTGGGTCTTTCATAGCTGTGATGAAATTCCGAAATGTCTGCTACCAATGTGTCCATTCTTTTTCGGATGTACTTGAGCTTGGATCGGCTTCCAGACGATTAGGTTTCAGTAGCTTGTCCATAAGTACATTGGCTATATTTTTGTGAGATAAGTTGTAAATTAGTTGATACCTGTTGGCAAGGTTTTATTACACGAAAACACTGCTACAATGATTGTACGTCGTGTTTGATTGAACGATTAACGGTCTGTTTTAAAATGCACAGTGAGGTCGCATTCATAGAGAATATATAACAAAGTGTATTATTGGTATCCCATGGATAAGAGCTATTGTCAGCCATAAATTTAATTTATTTCATATAATATGGGTATGTTTATTATTTTCCTTATACTGCAAACATTTTGCAATTATTAAATGCCTGAAACTGTTATATCTTGCGTATGATTTTTTGTGTTGCTAGCTTTGCATGTCTAACCTAATTTTTAAACTAAATATGTAGCAACTTATTATCGGTACTACAGTTATTATTCCTTGTTAATTAAGATACATCTTGCTTTCCTTTTCGAGAGCAGTGTGTAATGTAATTCAAATAAGTTACATGAAACCTATGCTTATTTATTAGTTGCCCGCGTGTGTGTTTCAGCTACAGATAAAACGCAATCGTAATTTAAAAATAGTTAACATATAAACACATTAGCATCACTGCATTATAAATGATCATTAAGTAGTCATTTTAAGATACTTCTGAAAGTTTCTAGCCTCACATAAAGACTTATTTATAAAATTTGTTTGTCTTCACCACGTGAAAACCGACAGCTTGCTATTGACGAGAGAGTTGTCAGATAACGAATGATTTTCTTGTTATTGATAACGAACGAGTCATCAGTAGGAAAGTACAAAAATGTACACAAATACTACAGTAATAAATATTAATCAGAAATTAGTTCGGCAAAACCAATTGCTTTTATTGTTAAGTGCCGGTTGTATATATTGAGAAAAAATTCTTTATGCAGATTGGTACTATAAATCTTCAATTAGTATCTCTATGTGTTAAGAATATAACTCTGTGAATGGCCATGCAATGAAATTTGATAGTGTAAGAGGGCAGGACAGCTACGGCAGTGAGAGTGTACGGCGGGACAGACCTTCATGTTCATGGTGACACCGAAAGGGTTGCGCAGGAAGGTAGGGGATCCATGCAGCTTCTGGCGCCGGCTGACCACAAGTATGACGACGAAGACAAGCAGTAGCAGCAACATGACGGCTGTCAACACGCCAATCACCACCTCCACATAGCCCTGGTCCTCTCTCGGCGCTGTCACTGCCACACACAAACAGTAAGAGATTTTGGTCAGCTCTAACATATAAGTCTTCAGCGCTGGTGACGGGTGACATGAGGTGAGCGGCGTAAATGGGAGATCCCCGAGAAAATCCGCTGACCAACCGCATCGTCCAGCACTAGTCCCACGTGAAAAAATCGGGGGACTGACCCCGCCGGGAATCGAACCCAGAATCGCTTTGATGGGAGGCGAATGGTATGGCCATTTGGCCACCGCGGCCCTACCATACACACACATTAACTGAATGTTGAATTTTTAACATTTTCGTTTCAAATTTTAGCATTTTTATTTAAATAAAATTTAGTTTTTGTCTTTACATGTCAACGTATAGTCTGCAACATCGTTATTCACTGCGAATTGTTTCAGTATGGAATGTCGTACATAAAACCGTAACATGCAAATTTTGACATTTACGAGCCATTTCGCCAAAACTATGAGAGATAAAAAATCATTAGAAAAAAAATTAGACACAAATCATGTCTTAAACCGAGACAAATATCTGGCTGGCATAAATATAAAATATATTTGATGATGATGAAAATTTCTGTGTGTCGTTAAGAACTCTGTCAATAGACTTCTTACGCTTCATGGTAAAATGAGAATTTTTTTAAGTCCTTATTTTCCCCAATGTTAATAATATTATTTGTTGCCAATATTATAAATAAATTGCGAACACACAGACTCACAGACATGATCAAAAATGCCGACTAACATTCTATAGTTACATATACAGGGTGAGTCGGGACGAAAGGTACGTGCTTTGAGGGGTGATAGTACTGGTGATTCTGAACAAAATGTTTCTAATACACATATGCCCTTTTCTTAACCGTTTCAGGGAAACCTAATGAAAACAACAAGGAACGGGATAAGTGCAGGTGATGGTAAATCCCGCTACTGTTATCTTATGTTGTGTGTAATGTTGTACATTTCTACACAGTGGCGCTCTAAGCATGGTGCAGTTGTTTACTTCAGTCTCAGTCCTACAGTGCTTGCACTAGTAGATATTGGGAACTACAGTTTTGTTACGTGTACAGTGAATACAGTTCAGTGTAGTAAAAAATGCCACAGGTTTTCACACATGCAGAGTATGCTGACATGATGTTTGTCTACGGTTTCTCCAATGGGAATTCCAGAGCCACTGTTTGTGAGTACGAACGACGATTTCCTAATCGCAGAGTTCCAGATAGCAGGGTATTTAGCAGGATGTTTGCAGGATTGCGTGACTGTGGTACGCTTCCCAGCGTAAATGTTGTATCCGAACGTCCGGTACAACAAGCTCTTAATGAAGTTGAGAACATTCTTCAGGTACTAGAACACAGCCCAACAACTACCTCGAGATGAATTGCTGCTCAACTTCATATTCCACAAACACAGTACACGAGCAGGGTCTGTATCCATGTCTTCGGCAGAGTGTACAACATCTGCACGAAGGAGGTGATGTCCACCGGCAAGAATTCTGTCAGTGGATCATTGCCAATGATCGATTAATTCCACGTATTCTGTTCACTGCTGAGTCAACATTTACCCGCAACGGAATCAAAAACACACGCAACTCTCACGTATGGACAGACGAAAATCGACACCCTACTGTAGAAAGGAATTTTCAACGACGTTTCTCAGTTAACGTGCGGTGCGGTATTATTGATGACCAACTCATCGGTCCAGTAGTTTTAGATAATCGTCTTAATGGAGTACGGTATCTTGAGTTTCTTCAAAACGTGTTACCAGAATACCTGGAGGATATCCCTTTGGCAACAAGAACTCGTATGTACTTTCAGCAAGCCGGAGCTCCTGCACATTCTGTACGGCCAGTGACACAGTACCTCAACGAAACGTATCCTGGGCATTGGATCGGTCGCCATGGAGTCATTGCTTGGCCACCGAGGTCACCTGATCTTACCCCATTGGATTACTGTGTGTGGGGTTGGCTTAAAAGCGAAGTCTACACGCGCAGGGTGGACACAAGAGAGGAACTTCTCGCTCGTATTTACCATGCTTGTGCTCAAGTAAAGCAATGTACTAATGAGCTCAGATCAGCAACACAGCAGCTGTCTATCAGA
>PNEQ01077063.1:0-18189 GCA_003012365.1 Medauroidea extradentata | reverse complement strand
AGGCTTGAGGGGATTGACCCATACCTAGTTTACAGCAACAGACAGCCGGACACATCAAGGACTTATCCAGGTAATACATGTGACGTGCCTGTCTTGGCTACCCTACTAGCTTGTTGAGATTAACAGTCACATTGTGAGAATTAAAACAAGCTCAACATTGGCTAACACATTCACATAACTTATTTGCATGCAAGAATACCTTGACCTGTTAGATGTCATTTTCTTGGCCAAACAGTAAAACATTTTGTAGGGCCTGTATCAGAAAAAAACTTAACGGGCTATCGTAAAACAGGGTGAATTGAAAGAAAATTAGAAATCAATACCTAGCTGACACCTTTGCTTTAAAAAATTATATTTACTATGAAACTATTGTTTGTAAACTGTTTTAACTTGCCTATCTACAAAATTGAATTTTTAAAACAGAATTAATACCAAAAATTTAGCTTTAAAATAGTGTTTCTATTCACCCCGTTTTATGGTACCTGGTATAAATTCTTGTGATTGTTGCCAAAAAATTGAACCAAAAGTACTAAGCCAAAGTAAAACACTTGGTATTGTATGTAAAGTAGACACTATAAACTCATTCAAAATAATAGACCTAAAAGAGCACAGGCCTAAAACTGCCCAGCGGTGAACAAAATTAGATATAATGAACACATTAACTGCTAATGTCAGTAGTAAATTTTTTTTTTCACCATTACGACGAAAATTTAGGTGCCGAAATTAAATCGGCTTTGAATAAACCCAGACCAGCTAGAAAAAAAGTTAAGTAAACTGTTTCAGTAACAGCAGGGTAAATCACTACTAAGCTCTGTTACAGTAAAATTTGTAATGCATTATTCTGTTCCACTCTGCATTAAAATTAGCTATCTTGAGAACTTCATGTTTGTGTAATGTTCACAATCTGTATAATTGTGCAGCAACAAGACTCATATATCTGTATTTATATTCGTAGGCCTAAACATATACAACATTACACACATTCACCTTACTACTTCTAGCATAGGCACCTATTCTGCTTTCCTGATCATACAACTAGTATGAAGGAAAAAATATAAATAATACACAATCAGCTTCCATGCCAGCAGTGGCACGAACTATTTCTTAGTTCACAACTCGATTCTTGCCACTCTAATATTTAAAAAACAAATTATCCTGTGTGCAGTATTTTCCTACTAAGGTGAGTGACACTTTTTTTTTTTTACGTGAAAAGTGGCCTTCAGTTCGCCCACGGCCAATAACTCCAATCAATACACGAAACGAGTCAGTGGGCCTTATTCATAGTCGTGAGATAGTTCCGAGATGATCCTGAGATCATCTTGTGTCAGTTAGTCCAGGGTTGGTCCTATAGTCCGGACCAAGTGTTACCTTATTCATAAACGCCAAGTAACGTCGGACTAGATATAGTCCGCGTCTATGAATAAGACAAAAATTAGTCCGACGATAATCCCGCACTAGTCCGGGTCAAAAACGACTATGAATAAGCCCCAATAAGTATAACCAATATCCATTAACAGAAAGCACTATCAAACTCTAGAAACTTCCATGACATCACAAACACGTAATGTGCCGCATTCCCGACACAGGATCAAAAAAACAGAACCGTCCACGACGGCGGCTACTGAAGAACACTGGTGAGTGACAGGAGTGAGCTGCTGTTATATTTCTAAAACACACAAAAAAAATTAATAATACAATAATAGACGTGCAGTCAAGTGGCAGGAGCCATTCGCAATGCTGCCACTCTAGTTTTCAAGTTTAGAAAACTAGAGTGGCAGCAGTAATTTTTTCTCCTGCCACTCTAGTGGCACGAGCGCTGGTGTCTAGTGCCACTTGAGTGGCAGTAGACTCGGCCTTTTATCTTTGATTGAAAAAAAAAACAATGATGGCGCTAGAATATGGAAATCCTACACCTGAGGATTTACAGAATAAAGTCTATTTTCTGTTGGAACAACTGCAGCAAATGTCTCTAGAGTTACCTACGTATGTGAGCGGCACTTTAAAAATCACTTTATTTAAAATTGTAAATACGTAGTTTTAATTAAATGAAGTATGAGCATGTCAATCATTAACCCCAAAATTTGTTGTAAGTTAATAATAATGGCTTCCAATTGGACTGCCGCTTGGTTGTAAGCGTACTCCTTAATATGGCAGTTTCTAAACCCTCCACATTTCTTGGCGAGACCATCTCCTCCCCCAGGAATTTCTCACTATTGTTCCCCCTCCCTATATATATACCCTTAACTAGATGTCCAATCCTCCCCGAATCTCCATGGCTCTTCACCACCCTACGCGTCTTGACGAGCCTTTCCACTCTTCTCTTAACCTTCAGAGGCTCCTTTATCATCACTGATGGCCTGTAATTTACTTCCTCCTCTCCAGCTTGCCCTTGTTTTCTCCATCTATACTTCACCTATTCTGCTGCCCTCCCCTGCACCGTCTCCAGTTCCTGTACCTCCACTTGTATAGATTCCACTCTGTTACCGCATACTCCAGCATAGGTCTTGCCAGCCTTCTCTTTCACATTATTGTTGGTTCCTTTCAGTACCCGTCTTCCCTTTGCAACTACTCTCTTTACCTGCCTTTTCCATTCAACATCAGTCTGTATCACAACCGCTAACTACTTATGTACGACCACCTCCTCAATCTCCTCCAAGACTAACGTCTTGTTTTCAGATTTGATATTAAAATATGAAGAAACAGCGTCGTCTCGTATTCTTGCAAGAAAAAACCTTTGTAATTGCCATAAGAACAAATTTTTTCGTGTGGTCACGTTTACCATGGTGGCTAGAACTGAAATAATTAAACTGGCCTAACACTCGAGTTAGTTGCTGGGGGGAAATCTAACCTAGCATCCAAGAAAAGTTTAACTTAAATACTAATGAAATACGTAATAAAGTGAAGTGTTTTGCTAAATTGCAATATCAAACACATTTTATGACAGGGTCTATTTGTAGCACCCTGCCTCCCCAACTCGAAAATATTTTGTCATAGATCATAGTACCTATTCTAAAAGTAGGTACCTAAGTAAGTAAGCAGGAAGACTAAGTAGGTAACAGACAAGGGGTTGGGAAGTAAGTGAGAGTATAGGATGGAATTGCCACCTAATGATGTCTGTTTGCAAGTAATAAGTTATTAAGTCATACCTAACAAGCAGTGTCATGTAAGTATGAGAAAGATGCCAGTACTTATGCGGCCTTCCACAGCTGTCTGTCAAGACATCCATATTCATTGTAGCAAATATGTTATTGTACCGTGTTTTTCTTTTAACTATAATTTGTCAAGTAATTCTGTTGAGACTATTATATTTAAGTTGGTATTATAAACTGTAATTCTCTTTTTTATGCATTTTTATTGAAACTTATTTTTGGTATCACAAAATTATAAAATGTAGGCTACAACAGGAAATCTCTTTGACACTTTGTGGAAGTGTTATACCCAAATATGTATTATAGACGAATTATAATTACTAATTTAAAATATGTTTCATGCAACATAGCAATACTTCATCATCTCTTGGTTAAGATCAAAATCTGTAGGCCTACCACTCTAAAGATATTTACCCCTGCACATAATCACTATGTCATAACATTACAATTTCAGCCATTTTTTAAAAAGAGAATATGTCTGTTTACTTATTATTCTTTAGCTCTGGTATCTACGAGACACTAACTTCGCGAATATGTTAACAGTGAAAAACAGCTTGTCGATTATATCATGAAACTGTCTTCATATAAAACTTTTAAAATTAAACTCCGTGTGTACTCTCCCACAGTGTGACAGCAGTTTCCATTGTACGGCTCTTCCCATGCAGAACCCAGGAAGTAAGTCGGTCGCTTTGATCTGCACCGCACAGACCCGCACATGCCTCCAAGGCGATCCTCCCGAGCTTGACTTCAAAACACGAAACAAGGCCTTTTAACAACTGCATGTTCAACACGCACCCTAACTGTGACGTCAGGTATGATGTTGCAGTTAGGATGCACGCCCGAACACGTACCAGTGGAAAGCCGGCTTAATAAGACAGTACAGATAAAAAAATAGGAAAGAAGTAAAGTTACATTTGGTATATGGTTTACATTTAATTTAATGTTCCTTAAGGAACAGTATTATCCAAAATGGTTGCTGCTAACAAACAGTAACATTGTCTGGTTATTGCATGTCTAAACTGTTGGGAAGATTCCTGGCAGGGTCAGACCCCAGATTTTCGCATGTGGGAATCATGTCGGACGGTGCTGTTGGTCGGCTAGTTTACTCGGGATTTTCCATTTCTCTCACCCTTTCATTCCGGTGCTGCTCCATATTCACCTTGTATCACCCCTCACCGGTGCTAAAGATGTTAGGCGATGACCAAACACTCTCACTCACTCTTGGGAAGATGCCCTGTTTGATTCCAGCGGCTACCATACTTGAATATTTAGTACTCTTCTCTACCTACTGAATACCTATATTCTACGTGTATTATTTCTCGCAGAGTCTTACAGGTTGTTTGTAATCTTGCATTCCCCTGTCTCTGCCGGAGACAATAGCATGTATGTAAAGAAATTGATTTTTGGCATGGGTTAACTAACAAAATATGATGGCATGGTGCCTACCAATCATCGAATCTTGTTAACATATATTTTACTAACTTACGTCACATATTTGCAGTTATAGTGTCTTACTCTTTATGTCATGTCTGGTGTAAGGAATGTTTTCAGACATGCTGACCAATGCCTGCACTTATTCTTACAACTCTGCACATGTTCAGGAAGTACCAACAACGCATACCTTGCGAGCTACTGTCAGGACTTGCCAACTGCCTGCTCAACGAGACAGTGTTTGAGATAGTGAAGGGACTGATGGAGATCCAGCACGTCACAGAGAAACATCTGTTCCAACAACGCCTCCAGCTGATCAACAAGCACAACCGTGAGTGTCGTTGCCAAGGATCGGAACCTCGCGTCTGTTGTCTCGCACATGACTGCATTATGATTGTGTTATGCCATATGTGTAAATAGTCTGTACACGAGCTCTGAGTACATCGCTGATATGCTATTTTCTGTTCCTAAAGACGTAAACATTACGACAATGTACAGAATGTGCACGCAACTTGTTGACGTACATTTGCTGTGAACATTTCCGTCTCCAATTTAGCCCAGGGATTTGCGTGGTCTGCTCATTATGCGGTTGTTTCTGGATGTTCTGTATGTAGGATGTGTGTGTTTATTTTCCTTATAATTTTACACCAATTTATGGATATGGACAAAAATTAATACATAATGATATCCTTCAGTACACAATATTTACAAACTTTTTGGTCCAAAACTGCCTTTGGTTGCAATTGGACTGATGCAAAATCGTATCTCTGAATTGTTCTTGTTTTAGTGCATTATGCTAAAACTTTTGCAAGAAAAGTTTCTAACATTAAATTTTTTTAGATTTTTCTATCTTTGTATTCAGTGTATGTTTGCCAGCAGATACAAGTGCTCCATGCTTCACACATGGAGGTAATAATAGTCAGGAGATGGCTTGTGACGTAGTTGAAGCCGGAGTTTTGGGTGTCCCATCATGGCGCTGAGGCGTTTTAAGGTTATGTATGCTTGTGTTGATGCGCCTCTAAACAATTAAAAACATCTTAGAGTAGTGCAAATTAGTAATGTAAGGAACAACATTGATCAACTATTAAATTGCTTGATCCGGTGGTTTCATTGCAAACTATTTCTTATTGTGAATAGTTACGGAACAGGCGGGTGCCGTAATGGAACACCCAAAATGGCAACTTCACTTAGCTCCCATACGTTGCAATAGGCAGGGCCACCCCCTGGCTTCACATCTAAAGCATTTACCAGTAATTAGAAACATAAATATTGCAATGTAGAATTATGGTATAGGAATATATATTAAAAGTTTTGGTAGTTAAATTTTACAATTTAACTTGGTAGCTGAATGAGAAAGTTAGTTCGGCAGTATCATTATCACTTATAATACTGTTCTGCTCTGCTTACAGTGCATAAAGTGTTAGTTGAAACAGGTTTGGTGAGACAGGCTGGCTATTATGAAATGTACCTGTTTGTTCCACAATTGTCAACTAACATGTTGTGTGTTCTTGTGTTGGCTGCAGTGGAGCTGCAGGACATGTTGCATCGCTGTCCTGACGAGGAGACGAGGGTCCACCAGCGAGCTCTCTTACTGCAGAAACACAAGACCGAGCTCAAGTCGACGGACATGAAGTTGGTTCTACAGTTGGATCAGAAGGTGAGATCTGTTTTCTTTCTGGGTGCACTTGTAGGTGTTAAGTAGCTCCTTTCAAATGTGATTTCCTTATGGTTGAAGTTTCATTGTTGCCATATGTCTGACAGCAGCAACGTCAATATTAGTGGCTACAAAGATTGCTAAGTACTTGTGCACAACTTTCAGACTGTTAAAAGTGATTTTTAGATTTCATATATTTCTGAAGTTTGATGAACAGTTAAGAACCAAGGTCTTGCGCCCCGCAGTGCCTTGGTAAAAGTCAGTTTCACATCCTAATAATTAATGAAAGATAGTCTGTCCCACTTTCCACTTGAAAGTATTACAACTCCACTAATCTCCAGTAGCATTTTATTTGTAATGTACTATGTATGTTAATAAGGCAGAAAGAGGGTTGGATTACTTGTAGGCCAATACTTTTGACAGGAACACACATAACAAGGACAAACACATTTTGTTACACGAGTACGCAGTTCTAAGACATTTCGCTGGCTTAGAACAGCTGCGTTGCACAATTTGTGAATTCCCGTTTTGAGTTAGATTCTTGCATTCACAATTTTAGTGGCTAGGTCTGTTAATATACTTGTGATAAAATTGATTCAATGCAAATACTTTCTTGAAGTTACATTTTGAATTTAGACTCAAGTGACTGAAAATGGGATATTTTCTAATTTCTTAGGTGTATTGGTGCTTTTCTAAATTATGGGATGTGTTTTACTAAAATGTATTACAATACAATTACAGTAACTCCCATACTTAAGTCCTGAAGTCAGATTGTTCATGTTCGTATGTTGTGGAATATAGTGTTCAATAAGACTGCCACATGTGACGAAAACAGCATTGTCTCTATGCGCTGTGTGTGTAGGCATTTGGGGTTAGTCTGCATTCAAAACAGCCCTGCTTACCGGTGAAAAATACAACACAGTCAATAAACCAGCTGTGGGACCATGGCCACTTCACTTCACTTATAGCAAGTGGCAACTGAATGTATAGTAGTGTAGTTAAGAGGTGCTTGGTGGTGTGCGCAGGTAAGCGACCAGCAAGTAGTCCTGGAGAAGGCTGGGGTACCTGGCTTCTTTGTCACCAACAACCCCATGGACGTCAAGGTACAGATGTTTCTGCTAGACTTCATCCTGCGCCTCAGCAAGATGAAGATGCCTTCGTGATACTGAGCATTGCCTTAGTTTGCATTCCCAGCTCAACTATTTTTTAATGCGAACATCCGCTATGCTCATACCGTACTTTAACAAACAGACAAAAAACCAAGTACTCACTGGGCGGTGCTTGTACATCAATAACGCAAACAAAGTTTGGAGAGTTTCTATTGCTTAAGTGGTTGCGGAATTATGGTGACCAGGCCAAATTCTTCAGGCGGCGAGCTGTGACTTAACTCTTACGTTAAAAATGCATAGTGAAAGTGACCAACTTCAAGTCATTGATTGTCTGTAACTACAAGGTAATAACATTGAAAAATTGTACTTCAAATGTTGATTCTTATCAATTTTAGTATTACAATAATGTTTATTTTTATTTAAAAAAAAACAAAGGTGTACATAGAAAGCAGGAAGTTTGGCAGGATACGTGGCTAAAACTGTACAGTTCATAATTTTTCTGATCTGCATTGTGTAGGACAACACTAAGAAACTTTCCTGCGAAAGGCAATGCATTTGGTTTCCTCATTCAACTACCGGTAGTTACTCCTGTAACTACGTGTGTTTGTCTGTTAATATAGGGGTACTCTGAAAACTTTTTTTTATTTTTTCTGTCTGGTAACAGTTCCAAGAATGCAGTGTTTTTTTTTCCGTCCCTTATCGAAAGGGACGTTTTAGCTGACGTCAGTGTAACTTCTGGCGGTGATAATGTCACTTTGTTTTTTAATGTGCTACAGTACAAAATTATAACTGTTTCCACAATAAACAAATACAATATTTACCCATTTACCACCTGCACATTTTTTCTCAAAAACAAACTTGAAAGTTTGGGGTGCGGGCCATACACGAAAATCAATGTTTTTGGATAAATAAGACTTGGAGAAAGTTGGGTTTATCATACACTACAGACTGCTGGAAGGATTTATTATATTATAAGTATATGTAAGTATCAAACCCTTTACTATCGTATTGTAGCACACAAGCAGTAAATATGTGACACCAACATTATCAGCCAAGGCAATGGCCGTGTGTACAGCTTGTGGCAGGCGGCTGCTGAGTAGCGCCAAACCATCATGTACCTAGATCCTTTGTTTCCCTTGGTCAGTCCAATAAGCGAGCATATAAGCACTCACAGTGTTGCCTGTGTCGACGCGGAAAACCAAGGCCGAGATAATGCTTTATTGCTCCGCAAGAATGAACCACGGTGCAGTACGCTCTTTAAGTGCCGAAAACTGTAGAGTGCAGTATACACTGTCGCTGCGGAGTATTTGCTTTGCCACAGGTATGGTTAATTCTACTTCAGGCTAGGAAACTAGATTATATTAATATGACAAGGAAAAAATTCTGCCGCTGGTTGCACTTTTGTCAGTAAGGGGATACGAACTTTGTCGAGGTTGGTACCGAGGAATAACGAATGTAGTTTTAATGTCTTTTGTGAGACTGTTCTTCGTTTGTCTTACAAGACAGTCCTCGGATATCAACCTTGGCAAAGTTCGTAGCCCCTGTACCGTCACCAGCACAACATAAGAAATTTGTTTATCTTCCTAACCTGTAGTAAAATTAACCTTACCCCGGGCAGCGCGGCCGCCTGAGTCTTTCAACATCGCCATTGTATATCTTCTAGGACGTCAAGTAGTGCTGAGCACTATTTATATTTTCGGGGTTTCGTTTCATTCTAAAGATTGGGTCCACATATTTAATACAATTAGTAGGTATTTAATTTAATTACAGTAATTACATTTTGGAACAAAATGCTATTAAATTGGAACTGTATAATAAAAAAAAAGATTCTTAAGAGTAGGTTGAAAATGTAGGTTGCGGGTCTTGTGTGGGGGTTGGTGGCACATGAGTAAATACAGTATGTATTGTAAATGTTATCAGTTTTCTTTGTTTTTATTCTGGACTGTAGCATAAATAACACATCATCGTCCTAGCTGGTATAAGACAGGAAACAAAGCAATTATTCTGAAGTTATGTTTCTTTTTGAAGGTGAATTAAAATACAAGGTGGTAGTGGTAAAAGCCTTTGGATGTTTATTGAATATAATAGCTACTGCTTTAAATAAAAGTCAGTGATGTTTACGTACTGTATGTGTGAAATGAAAAAAAATTACAGTATTTTCTATTTGCATGTGTACTGAGCTCACACACATGTAATGAACTAATGCGAGTCACTTCTTACAAGGAAACATTTTTGTTAATTTTCTGATCCTGACAGAATTGGAGGAAGCATAAAAGCATAACATGGCATTTTGTCATTAAAACAGTAAAATGTAGTTTCTTGATGATGGAATGTTGTACCATTACCTCCCCTCCATGACTGCGGCAGATGTAGGTAACTAACAGTAACGTTAAATTCACATTGCATATCCCACACACAGGGGGCGATAAGTGAAAAACACTTGCTGAGAAACTTTAGTGACTTTTTAAGTGTTAAAATAAGTAAAGTGAAATTTCATCTTTTATTAACTTTAGTCATACTTACAAAAAAATGGCATTCCGACCTCATCTTTTATACCCTCATGTTCCAAGATAGTTTCATTCAGTTCTAAAAAACTGTTCAGGTAACAATTTTTTTCTGCTTCATACCGAAAAATTTACAAAGCCAGAGACAATTTTATTTGCCTGTCGCCCTACTGGCCTCCAGCACTGGCTGGAAAAATTTAGAAAGAGTTAGGTTGAAGTCTTAAAAGATATCAAATATTCTCTCTCCAGGGGTGTTGTTTATATAGACTACATTTGCATGCTGTGTTGTCCTTCAGATATTTAAACGACAGCAGAGCTCAATTTGTCAGGGTCACAGAGTACACAAAATTTTCCAGTAGGCCAACAGGATCATACCATCGACATCACATGACGCACACATTGGTCAATTATATCCACATTTTTTGGTGTGCAATTTCTTATACTGTAGTTATCTGGATGCCAACAAGGAAATCTGAAAGCTATTTTTTTTTTTGTTTGTTGTACCACAACATTTTTTTACCAACATTATGTGCGTTTTCTAACAAACTGAAATACATATTGCAAAGTTGGCCATTGGGAAACTTTTTTTGTTATTGAAGTTAGATGGGTGATGAAAGCGAAGAAGTTGTTCATAATGAGATAAATCTATTTTTTAAAAGCAACCTCACCACGCACTCACTCTACAAACTAAACAGCTAAGTATCGCTCGAAGTGTTGTCTTAAGAGAAATGAACATTCCGTTATCTTTACCAACTACGTATGAGGTTGTGTCTGAAATGGTTAATAAATAGGCTACAGGCTCCCTTCAGTCAGCAGTTTTCTTCATCCCATGCTGTAAACCGGCTCAGGAGTGAAACTACAGTATCTTGTGGCGTAGTGATTCATTGTGTATGGTGACTGATATCGAAACAAAAATTTTGTATGTTATTGTTTTAACATTTATTTGTAGGCAAAAAAATAAAAGACAGTATAGGGATGCTACGAGAAAGGGAGCAAAATATTGTGTTTATCTTATTTCAGTATTTTTCACATACTATTAATGCGTTAAGGAAGCTTTAGAAGAAATAGCATGTTCCAAATGAACCATTTATGCCTATAGGATGAAACAACAGTAACACAGTACATCAAACTGACGTGCAAAATTTATACCATATAGGAACGGCAAACTATTATAATTCCAGTAAACAAATTTAAGGCCATGATCCTTTAATTTCTAGTACTTGTACATATAGTAATTATTTTTATAAATCCTAAACTAGATTAAATATAAAAATAAAATCCAGTTTGTTTGCAAGGTTTTACTACAGCGTCTAATTTTTTCATAACAAGAAGATTACCTGGTTTCAGTAAGTTACTTGGTTGATGAAAATTTCGTTAATATGTATATGTAATTGACTTCAACTTTATGTTTTAGTCTTGAAAAAACTACGTAATATGTTTAGTAAAACAAATTTAAATAATACCGCAAAAAAGATTGTTTGATATCTGCTCTTATTTAGGCTTAAAAGATAATAGTCACAAAAGTAGTGGAAATGAGGATAGTACTTGGCATCACGGCAGAACATTAATTTACTTTGTTTTCTTTGATAACATCCCTCTCTCTAGTGGCGGCTTGTTGATACCAAAGTCGTTGAAGTTGTGGAGCATTTCATAAAGGTACACACCGATTCCACCCCCTTCCTCCCTGACATTAAAGCGCTTGGTCTGGACCAAATTTGGATTTCTGGGTGTAAAATGTTGATATTTTGGCAGTTTTAGTATCTTATCATAATATATGGCTGGTATAAATTTTCATATTTTTATGGTAAAGTTTGATTGAGCGAAGAATTAAACAAACATAACCTTTATCAAAAATGGAGACTAATCCACTCAAAATCAGTATTATTTTAATAATGGGAGAATCATAACTTGCATTACAATCCACAATAATATGAAACATGAATTCCATTAAGTAAGTAAGTATTGTATAGTGAGGCTATCTGAAAACGGGATATCATACTCTTTGAGCGCAGGCTTCTGGCTGGAACGCCAGTTGGTATCTGCGTGCCCTCAAGGATGACGTGGAATAAGGCCCTACGATACAGAAGGTAAATGGGCTGTACGTCTCATTGACAACAAGGTCATTAAAGACTACGGTATAGAAGCGACGGATTGAGAAATGCGGAGGGAACTGGAAATCCAGAGAATATCCGCCAGCAAACGACGTTTCCCACATGTGAAAAGTCGGGCCTGGTCCGCCGGGGATCGAACCTGGGTCATGTCGCTTTGGTGGGAGCCGAGTGGTTGACCATTCGTATGTCGTGGCCACTTTCCATTAAGTTACTACAGGTTTAAAAACTATACGAGCTCATTTATCACCAGTTGGTGTTTGCCCGCCCCGCACTAAACATTCAGTTCTTGAATTTTGTAAAAAGAACATGAGAATATATTTATTAAAGTCTAAATTAAATTTGATGAGACTGTTTTGAAAACTCTTCCAGAATTTCTTGCCATACAAAGTTGGCGTAGGTATGTATGCCTCAGCGTTGGACTTCAAGTGAATATTATTCATTATCGTTGCTTAAACACATTCTAGGCCTACTAATCATAATAAAGTTGTAAAAACATAATAAAAATACCTATTTTACACACAAATGCTTGTGTCGCACTGTACCGTATTTCTCATGCTGATGAAAACATTCACCAACATTGATTGAAACTGTACCTAAAACAATATAATTAAAACTTGCAGTTCACTCGCCTAATGTTTATAAGTCAGGCAGGTACAGCTTTCCTTTAGTGCAGCAAATTTACACTAATTATAGTCCTTCCGCAAATTGAAAGTAGTTTCTCTAGTAGTGCAAACGTTATTGTTTACTAGGATTCATATTTTAGTAATTAATAAAACACTGACAGAGAGATAAATCACGATACGTGGTACTAACACGTACAGTTCTAGTGAACATGGCCAGTTTACTGGCTAGCAAGATTGAATTTTTCCTGTTGTTTGGCTGGGATTGTAAACCTTCTGCCTCTTAGGACTCCTAGGGCAAGGGCCTTGCCTTACCGCAGAGTGGTCACAACCGTCTCAATGCTTCAACATGAAGGGAACCATACACAGTACTGTTTAGAACCAATATTTCCATCAAAAATAATCTATATTACCCTTTTTTTCACCTCCTAGTCCTGCGCTACAGGCTTGAAGCGAAAAATGTGTCATCAGTGCAGTTACCTGCGTATTCTGGAGACTGCAACGACGACATAACAAACAACATTTCTGTTTCGAAAGTTATGAAAGACTGGGAAGGAAAAAATTAGATCACACACAAAATTGTCAATATCAACTAATAATTTTGATAAACATTAGGTGAAGCAGTGTGACAAATGTGTCCATTGCGAGCCGCCACTACCCGTCTCCCATTTTAAATGTATTCTTAGCAGACAGTAAACGTGACAAAAACAGACATATTTTCCTGTTTTCACATGTTATTGGTTTTGAAAGATCGAGTTCATAATCGTCAACATTATACCCTAACAACGTTTTCGTTTTCAGACAAACGGAATGGAACACGATGTACGTATAATGGTGTGCCCGTGCACATTATAGCTCTGTCTCGCTCTAATCTTGCGACGTCACTCCGTACCCAGATTGCTCGGAATGGCCATTTAAATGTATACAAATCCGTGCTTCTTTTCACGTCAACGGTGATTTTTAAAGAAACTACGAGGTGCAAGCTCATCGGATCTGTCTGGGAATAAACTTGAATAGATACTTCGTGTGCTCATAATAGTAACAACCGGTCATTTACGTATGAAATAACTTTTATTGGTGGTTAAATATGTGCCTATCAGTGCAAGCAAGACTACTTCAGCTCGTTCTGCTGTACTCGCATAAAAGCTAAATAATGAAGTAAGTATGTTGTTTAGCACAACGAAATGTACAACAATTTGCAAAATATGGTCTTCAAAAATTCTTCCATGCTCATCCACGAAACGTATTCTGCGAATTAACTGTTTGCTTTCCATGTAAATAATGTTTATGCAGTGTGTGGTTAAGTGATTTTTTTTACGTTTATAGGTAGCAACTAATTGCAAAACAGTTTATACATTATGAAAGTCAATATTTTAGTGAAAAATTGAAATGTTTTAGGTTCTAATATTTTATTAATATTTTAAAGTAACTTTCTGGCAGCAAGGGTGGCCTAACCTACAATTTGCATAATGTGGCTTGGACACAAATAAAGTTAAGTATTATGCAAATGCTTGCCAAACCAGGCTGTTACAATATGTTTAATAATTTTTCTTAACATTTATGTCCAGCAACTACAATTCAAGTGTGGCTCAGTGTCGGTTTAAATGGATATTGCCCTAACAATGTTCACATTGTCAAGCATGCGCATGTTCTGGAGAAATTTAAAACAAAATCAATGGATTTTTAATCTTTACGGTTATCTTGCACTATGATGCAAATATAATATTAGTGACTTGCCTAACTTATACATTTTGTGCAGCATTTTAAAACATACTTGATTTCAACTCTTCAAAATTCAGCTGTTGACAACAATAATAATAACTATTTCACTAGCAATTGGACAAACACCTCCTAAACTTTCCTACCCCTTCACCAATACCTACTTCTCTGACAGCTAATTCCACGTCACTTCCTTGTCAGCCTCGTAAGCATAGAATGCCTATGGTACCCTGCTGTGTTATACTCTTCAATATCGGAATCTTCTCACTACCATTCCCCTTCCTCTATACTCTGTTTTAGTTAACCGGCAGCTTAATTTACCCCAGCCTCTCCCTCACCATTCACCGTTTTATACATCCTGATCAGTCTTTCCAGTGCTCTTCTTAACTAAACCCATAATGCTGTAATTTATTTTAATTTTTATTTAATTACAAAAATAATCAAATTACAAACAATATGTTACTTACGTAAAAAGTTCAGCCCCTTTGAGCAAAGTTCTAGGTGAGGGCCTTTTACAATTAACAATAAAATTTTGGTGATAAGATGGCTTCAGGGTGCGATAATCTTGCCCATGTGTGCACATCTGCACACCTACATATACAGAAATATAACTATACACATCAATACAATTTGGAATATCTCCCGAGAAAGTTGAAAACAAAAGTACTGAGGAAAGAGAAGAGTATGATTTTACAATATGGAAAATAATGCACATGCATTACAGTTAAGTCCGTGTGGTCGCCCAGGAGTAACAGTCGTCGTACATCGGAGCGCGTGACCGGTCGCCGGGATATGGCCGGCTAAGTTTTAAGTTTTTCTTTTGGGAGTTTGTAATCAGTAACAGTCGTCGTACATCGGAGCGCGTGACCGGTCGCCGGGATATGGCCGGCTAAGTTTTAAGTTTTTCTTTTGGGAGTTTGTAATCAGTAACAGTTGTGACCCATCGGAGCTCGTGACCGGTCGCCGGGAGATGGCCGGCTAAGTTTAGTGTGAATTAGTTGGGGCGTCATGGCGGAAGGGAGAGGACGTGTTGGACGGGGCAGAGGGGTTGTGAAGCCTAGAGGGCGAATTCGGGAGTAAAGTGGGCGATATTGCCTGCGATGCTTTGTTGTTCATCATTTTTCATTAGCTAGTTAGGTTATCTAAGTAGTATTTGCCTGGGCGAACACTCTAGACTGCGTCAAGTTGAGCACTTGCATCACCCGTTTATGGTTACGTTTCGAAGTTGAACAGGTGACAGAAATGAGTTTAAAGCCTAAGTGGCTAAACAGTGAGTGTTCAATGTACAAGTGAACCATTAAATAAAAAAAAAACTAAACAGAAATGTGTTCTTCTTCTTTTTTTTATATATATATGCCCACTTAAATGTTTTCTCTCTGAGCGGACACCGTTTGAAATACGTAACCTCCAAAATATATATAAACAACAGCACGTGACGGCGAGAAGTATCAGGTCCCGTCACATTCTGCCGCCCCGAACAGGGACATCATAACCTCCAACCTCTAGATAGACATCAACAACACAACGTAGACGAGACAAGCGGCGGTCCCGCTACATCTGGCGTCCCCGAACAGGGACATCTAGATAACCAATAACAACACGGCGACGTAGACGTACAAGCAACGGGAGAGAAGCGGCACACCCGCTACATCTGGCGTCCCCGAACAGGGACATCTAGATAACCAATAACAACACGGCGACCATTACATTAAGTTACACAAAAATAAAACCAAGACACTTTATCCAAAACGTATTACATTCTAACACTTACACAAAAGAACATATCACAATCACAAGTAAGAACTGACCGTGATAAATATTAGGATGCATAAACTTTTTTTTAAATTTAATTTTTCTTCTTGCAATTGGGCCTCAATTGTCATCATACTGTATCCTATATGAGTTACATTACTATGTAAGGAAATATAACAACTATATACGTAGAAAATACTGTTCGGAGGTAGTTATGGCTAAGTGGGTCGTCGTACCAGGCCACAGACCAGGTGGAGTTGCACCTGGTCGCGACAGGTGTTCGCAGAGTGTGTCGGTGGCAGGTGTGCGCTGGTTTGTAATGGC
The DNA here is from genome assembly GCA_003012365.1 of Medauroidea extradentata. Taxonomy (NCBI): domain Eukaryota; kingdom Metazoa; phylum Arthropoda; class Insecta; order Phasmatodea; family Phasmatidae; genus Medauroidea; species Medauroidea extradentata. The sequence goes on along the minus strand of PNEQ01077063.1, from coordinate 1,816 downwards.
AGATGTGTGATACTTGAGTGTGTGTGGCAGATCAGTGACAGTGGCAAGGCATGTGTGACACCTGCCATCCCGGCCATCTGCCAGTGCAGGACACATGGCTTTGCTGCCCCCTCCCTCTACGAGTGCATGAAGAAAGTAGTCTGGAAGCAGCGGCCGTGACGGACAGAACGAGAGAGACGTGGTGTGCTTCGGGACTCTGATTCGTCCAGCGAGAAACGTAACGCGCGTGTGCAACTATCCGGCCCAGTGTTTTACTTTGTATCGCCATTGAAACTGGCTCGCTTAAGGCCCTAGGGTATGGGGATGTGGACCGCCCCATAAATGTCCATGTAAGGTGTAGTTTTCTCCAGATCCTCCCTGCTTTTCCCGATCCGTAGCTGTTTTTTCGACTCGCCAGGTGAGAGAGGGGCACGCCGGCACGAACAGACCACGACCCATCGAGCCTCGTGTTCCCGGCTACACGCTTAACCGGGTGGCGCCCAGAGAATTCCGACTCAGCTCCGTTCCTACCTCACTCTCACCTGACACGGCGTCAAGTGCAATGTTAACATATTACATAATATCAAACTGAAATACACAGGCTGATAGAAGGCAACTTATCTTCATGGGCAAATTATTTTTAAATACATCACATGTTCTATTTTTCCAGTGCTATGAGTACAAGTGCAGATAGTAATAAATATTAAGTCTCTACCCAATGACAGAGATCAATAATGTAGTATACTATCCCATGTCTAGTTTCTTTAATGGGTCTTGCTTTAAATGTTTCTTCAAAATAACAGCGGTTAGCGGCAGCTTTGATGGTAAGGGAAAGGCAGTTGAATTGTTGCAAACCCCTAAAACTACAGGATTTTCATCCGTATTCAGTGTTAATTGAAGAAAGCAGTTTGTTTCCTGCATGCCTGGTGGTGTGATCATGTTTGCTGTTCCCAGTTAAACTGCTGTCATTTGCACATATGTGAGCTGGTACATACATACTTCTTATTAGAAGCACTTAACTGACTAGTTAGTACTAATGGGAGAAGGGAAATTAAATTTTATTTTAATGGCTTGGTTCTGAATGATCTGTAAAGGGTAAACTGCATGTTTATTAGCTGAGCCCCAAATGGAACTCAAATATTGCAGATGACTATAAGAGAATAGTGAATAGAATTTTTTTTACCAAGACTGGCATCCCATGTAGCCTGCCCAACACTCTTATTGTTGGTAGAATTGTGTTAGTAATTTTGTCTATAAGAACATTCCATGTTAAGTGTTTTGTCAATGTTTATACCTAGGAGTTTCACTTTGTTCACTCTAAAAATGGGGCTATTTTATTGTGAGCTGAAAGGTTTCTTCATATTTAAATCTTGGAGGACTGAATATAACATAGTTTGTCTTGCCATAATTCAGTATTAGCTTGTTTAAGTTTAGGTACACATTGAGTGTGTTGAGGTCTTGTTGCACTTGTTGCAACATAATGTTTTTTTTTTATATTTTCTTCTTGCAATTGGGCCTCAGCCCAAGGATTTGCTTAACCTACCTCTTCTCAATTTTTCGACCCCATCAACTTTTTCCAAATTCCCTCGCGCCCGTCACCTCAACCACCTCCCTCGCCAACTCATTCCAATCATTTACCGTTCTCACCATCATAGTGTTTTTTCCTCTCTCTGTCCTCTTCCCCACCCTCTGTATCTTTCACCCATGATCACCCCTTCCCCTGAATACACCTCTCTGTATCTTGTCACCCAGTTGTGCCCATCCACCCACCCTCTGTATCTTCCACTCATGATCACCCCTTCCCCTGAATATACCTCTCTGTATCTTGTCACCCAGT
>PNEQ01077062.1:0-18186 GCA_003012365.1 Medauroidea extradentata | reverse complement strand
ATTTTTGGGGTTTGCTTTTACTTGGAGTTGAAAGGATGCTGGAGAAAGAGGTTTGGAGGGGTGATGCTTTTGATGACCCAGGAGCTTCACACGAACTGAGAGGTGTTTTAGAATCGGAGCAGGAAGGAATTGAGGTAATTCTGGACAGTGGAATGTCTTCAGAGCTTTCGTCATCATGCGACAGAACACCCCTTTCGCATGCCTGTAGTGGGTTGCTTGTTGATGAAGATGGTCCAGTAATGTCACAGTTTGGATTCTCAGTTTGTAATTCCTGATGTGACTCAGCAGACAAAACATTCCTTTCGGGTGTCAATTGCGGGTTGCTTGTAGATGAAGATGGTCCAGTTATATTACAGTTTGTACTCTCAGCTTGTAATTCTCGATGTGTTACAGCAGAGGGAGCAAAAGCATCTTGAGGTAAAATGTGGCTGTCAAATGGATATAGCCCAGTGCTACGAAAACCACTTGAAGTATTTGATGGAGTCATGCATCTTCTCCACACCTTGGAGAAAATTTCTCCAAAGTCACCCTTCCGAATGTAATTTTGCTTACTTCTGTCATAAAAATTGGTCACTTCGTCGTCCCATGCATTTTCGAACGATTTGAAAACAGAGTGGTCAAGGGGCTGGAGCTCATGTGTGGTATTACTTGGCAGGCAGTACAAAATAATGTCATATTTGTCAGCAGCTTCCACGAATTTGGCATCCAGGTGCGATGTGGCCCCATCGAAAATCACCAGCGCTTTACCTGCGACTTTAAAACGAACAAAATGTTCAATCCGTGATTCAAAAAGCACGGTAGTCATTGACCCTTTTCCAGACATGAAAAGTGCAGTTCCTGGTGGCATGTTCTTATTCCAATCAGGATTCATCCGTTGGCCTTTAAAAATAACCACTGGTGGTATCGCCTGTCCAAGTGCGTTAGCACAGGCAACTACAGTAACGTTTTGTCCATACTCTGCAGCTACTAAGTGCACTCGTTTAGCACCCTTCTTGGCCAAGACTTGCTGTTGGTGATGGAGAGTTAAACGACAACCTTTTTCGTCAATGTTGTATATGAGTTCAGGCTTGTCCATTAGGTTATTCTCAAGAATGATTTCTCGGAGTTTTTTGAAGTGATCATCAACAATGAAGGGATTAAGTTTTGCTGCACGAGCAGGATTCATATTCTGTGCTTTCCTACGAGCAACTTCAGGGTGACGTTTTAAAAAACACCGCAACCATTTCCGACCTGCCTTTCGCTCCGCAACATTAAAGGGGTTGGGGATACTGTTCACTGCACAGTATGTAAAAACCGACATTCGCAACACTTTAGTTGTGAGAGGCATTCCCACTTCACAGAGACGAAAAATTCTGGAACACAATTCCTCTTCTTGCTCACGGTTAAGGCACGGTTTACGTCCTAACTGCTTTTCAGCTGATCCTTTCTTCTTGTGGTCTATAAGTGTGGTTCTTGGTATTCCATCTTGCTGAGACGCCGCAAGAGTTGACATCCCATTGTCCATATCTCGCATTGCAGCTTTTAGCTTATCTTCTGTCCATAAAGCTATCTATTTGGGACCCATTTTCAGCGATAAGAGAAAATATGTAATACCCATGAAATTTTCATAGTTACATAACACCAACTTCATAATATTGCTGTAGCCGTATGCAGCACATCTAAACACCATTTCGTTTATTTATTTCAAAATCAAACACTGAAGACGACATTTCTCGCATTTGAATACACACATTCCAGTAGTTAGAATCCCGCAACATGGGCCGCTGAAAGTGGTTCACTTTAGTATCATAACAAATGAGCAGCGTGTTAGTCTAGTTCTTATATAAGATCTTTGAAATAAATACGTTAGGAAAAGAAAAATAAGTAACCTACGTCTTCCTCAAAAAAGTTCGTGTTATAAGTACCAGAAAAACGTAGTGTTCTTATGTGGTTATTTTTTATTCCAATAAACAGAATAGGCCTATTTTAAAATTTTATTTATTCACGAGAAAATAAATATTCAAATACTAATAAGTTACGTATGGGCCATAGTACATGTGGTCGTAAACCCGACACTGCAGTAGTTCCTAAACCCGTCATAATATAATGTCGGGTTTGAGAACACATATGGCCGACGGGTATAGGGCCACCGTACTTGATGGCTTTTCCTTATTTGAATACTTAGTTGATCGCCTGAGAAGTGCTCGAACTATCAATAATACGAAAGAAAAAACAATAAACTGGAAGACAAAATATGGCTTGGTGAAATATTCTCAATAATTTAATTCAAAATACAGCTGGAAGCTTACCTTAAAACAACAACACTCGCTTCTGTTACACACAAACCTCAACTGGCGCTGGGAATGTGGCGGCACCGGGTCTAAGTTCCGTAAACATCAACAGATGGCAGCACCACACGCGCACCCAAGCCAATGTGCTTTTAATATGCACATGATATTTCATGTTTGTAAAGTCGAAAAAAAATATTTTAAGGACAGCAGTGTAAAATACAAGTATAATTTTTTTGTCAGACTATTTTCCTAGGTGTATAGCGGTTTTCTGCACAGCCTTTCCAGCTCTGCACAATTTTCAAGCTCACTAAATGTTATACAAATTTTGTTAACTCTCACAATAATTACACTTTTTCAGAAGATTTTGTGCATATCCAATACAATAAAATTATTTTGTAACAGTCGGAGTTTATTGTACATAGGAATCTGCAATGTTTAAAATTAACTTACATCTGGCATCATCATAATACTGTAATCGTTATAATATTTTGAACAGTTCTGACGCAACGCTGTTTTTCGTGTTGACCTAGCCTCTGCTATAACCCGGTCAGAGGAAGAGATGTGTAGAAGCAGTCACTACTACTGTCTATTCGCGTTCAAGTGAAGGCGCGTGAAGCACATGCACGTAATCAATGGTAAGGTCTGTCAATGAAAACTGTCTCTGCCTTCCCTTCCCCATGTGCACATCACACTTCACGAGATGCAGACCGTCGTTGCTTGTAGGCGCGGCATATCCTGGTGCGCAGTGAAACAAGAGAGTGATACTTACCTCATGGAGGACCATACTGGAGATGATCGCTGCCTTCCCTTCCCCATGTGCACATCACCCTTCACGAGCTGCACACCTTCGTTGCTTATAGGTGCGGCATATCCTGGTGCGCAGTGAAACAAGAGAGTGATACGTACTGCATGGAGGACGAGACTGCAGATTGTCGCTGCCTTCCCTTCCCCTTGTTCACATCACCCTTCACGAGATGCAGACCGGCGTTGCTTATAGGCGCGGCACATCCTGGTGCGCAGTGAAACAAGAGAGTGATACTTACCCCATGGAGGACCATACTGGAGATGGTCGCTATCTTCCCTTCCCCATGTGCACATCACCCTTCACGAGCTGCACACCTTCGTTGGTTATGGACGCGGCATATCCTGGTGCGCAGTGAAACAAGAGAGTGATACTTACCCCATGGAGGACGAGACTGGAGATTGTCGCTGCCTTCCGTTCCACGTGTGCACATCACCCTTCACGAGCGGCACACCTTCGTTGCTTATATGTGCGGCATATCTTGGTGCGCAGTGAAACAAGAGAGTGATACTTACCCCATGGAAGACCATTCTGGAGATGGTCGCTGCCTTCCCTTCCACGTGTGCACATCATCCTTCACGAGCAGCACACCTTTGTTGTTTATAGGTGCTGCATATCCTGGTGCGCAGTGAAACAAGAGAGTGATACTTACCCCATGGAGGACCATGCTGGAAATGATCGCTGCCTTCACTTCCACGTGTGCACATCACCCTTCACGAGCAGCACACCTTCGTTATTTATAGGCACGGCATATCCTGGTGCGCAGTGAAACAAGAGAGTGATACTTACCCCATGGAGGACCATACTGGAGATGGTCGCTGCCTTCCCTTCCCCTTGTTCACATCACCCTTCACGAGATGCACACCGTCGTTGCTTATAGGCGCGGCATATCCTGGTGATCAGTGAAATAAGAGAGTGATACTTACCCCACGGAGGACGAGACTGGAGATTGTCGCTGCCTTCCGTTCCACGTGTGCACATCACCCTTCACGAGCTGCACACCTTCGTTGCTTATAGGTGCGGCATATCCTGGTGCGCAGTGAAACAAGAGAGTGATACATACTGCATGGAGGACGAGACTGCAGATTGTCGCTGCCTTCCCTTCCCCTTGTTCACATCACCCTTCACGAGATGCAGACCGTCGTTGCTTATAGGCGCGGCACATCCTGGTGAGCAGTGAAACAAGAGAGTGATACTTACCCCACGGAGGACGAGACTGGAGATTGTCGCTGCCTTCCGTTCCACGTGTGCACATCACCCTTCACGAGCTGCACGCCTTCGTTGCTTATAGGTGCGGCATATCACGGTGCGCAGTGAAACAAGAGAGTGATACGTACTGCATGGAGGACGAGACTGGAGATTGTCGCTGCCTTCCCTTCCCCATGTGCACATCACACTTCACGAGCTGCACGCCTTCGTTGCTTATAGGTGCGGCATATCACGGTGCGCAGTGAAACAAGAGACTAATACTTACCTCATGGAGGACGAGACTGGAGATTGTCGCTGCCTTCCCTTCCCCATGTGCACATCACACTTCACGAGATGCAGACCATCGTTGCTTATAGGTGCGGCATATCCTAGTGCGCAGTGAAACAAGAGACTAATACTTACCCCATGGAGGACGAGACTGGAGATTGTCGCTGCCTTCCCTTCCCCATGTGCACATCACACTTCACGAGATGCAGACCGTCGTTGCTTATAGGCGCGGCACATCCTGGTGAGCAGTGAAACAAGAGAGTGATACTTACCCCACGGAGGACGAGACTGGAGATTGTCGCTGCCTTCCGTTTCACGTGTGCACATCACCCTTCACGAGCTGCACGCCTTCGTTGCTTATAGGTGCGGCATATCACGGTGCGCAGTGAAACAAGAGACTAATACTTACCTCATGGAGGACGAGACTGGAGATTGTCGCTGCCTTCCCTTCCCCATGTGCACATCACACATCACGAGATGCAGACCGTCGTTGCTTATAGGCGCGGCACATCCTGGTGCGCAGTGAAATAAGAGAGTGATACTTACCCCACGGAGGATGAGACTGCAGATTGTCGCTGCCTTCCCTTCCATGTGTGGACATCACCCTTCACGAGCTGCACGCCTTCGTTGCCTATAGGTACGGCATATCCTGGTGCGCAGTGAAACAAGATAGTGATACTTACCCCATGGAGGACGAGACTGGAGATGGTCGCTGCCTTCCATTCCACGTGTACACATCACCCTTCACGAGTTGCAGACCGTCGTTGCTTATAGGCGCGGCACATCCTGGTGCGCAGTAAAACAAGATAGTGATACTTACCCCATGGAGGACGAGACTGGAGACGGTCGCTGCCTTCCATTCCACGTGTGCACATCACCCTTTACGAGCCGCACATCGTCGTTGTTTATAGGTGCTATCCTGGTGTGCAGTGAAACAAGAGAGTGATATTTACCCCACGGTGGACGAGACTGGAGATTGTCGCAGCCTTCCCGTACACATGTGCTCATCACCCTTCACGAGATGCACACTTTCGTTACTTATAGGGGGGGGGGGCATATCCTGGTGAGCAGCGCTGCGAGAGAGAGATGCTTACTCCACGGAGGACGAAACTGGAGAACCAAAAATCCTAGCGCGACTCGTTATACACTTTGTAGACGTGCTCTATCTCACGTCTGGAGTGTCAGTAAGACTAGAATTGTCACTTAAACCGATTAAAAGTGATATTTCTAATTAATGTGACTATTCTAATGTACACTTGAACGCCCTTAAGAGATATAATGGAGAGTTTATGACGTGACGTGAACATATTTATGAAGCCTTCTGTGTAAGTTTATTGTGGATGGGGGATGGGTTTGTTCCAGTTATTGGAGGAGTCTTATCTGAGGAATAACTGTGACTGAATTGAAGCCGCATGGAGGGGCTTAGTATGTTTGGTTCATTTTTCTTAGAATTAGTAGTTAGTTTTATCCTCGCTCAGTTCAACGACGAATAGTCATATGTGGTTGACGTCTTGGAATTCGCCAAATAAGAACTGTAACTGGTCGACATTTTGTCTCATGTTGTTCCGCCTTGTCGTGTTTTGACCTCTGTCTTTTTTTTTTTATGTTTATCGTCATGGCTGGGGAGGCAAACCGAAAAGGGGTTTGAATATTTCAACACCAACAACAGGGCCGTGTTTACTTTTCTAAGAATGATATGCTGGGACAAATTACTAATTAAAAGTTTGTTTTGCACTGCTAGTGATTTGACGTTACGGCCATAATCGTCAATATCGTCTACATTTTTATATACAGCACATAATCCAATGTAATTCTAAAATGTTAATATGTAGGACTGGTGGTCAATCTTCTGGCCGCTGGTGTCCAGTGTGCGGACTCAGGGGGATAGAAATATTCAGGAAGAAGTTAGTTTCGGTGATAAATGAAACAAAGCGTGATATAGATATAAGTGATTAGAGGAAGGAATTTAATGAAACAAAGCGTGTTACAGATATAAGTGATTAGGGGAAGGAAAGTAATGAAACAATGAGTGTTATAGACATAAGTGATTAGAGGAAGGATAGTAATGAAACAAAGCGTGTTACAGATATAAGTGATTAGTAGAAGGAATTTAATGAAACAAAGCGTGTTACAGATATAAGTGAACATAGGAAGGAAAGTAACGAAGAACTGTTGCGAGAGAAACAGGGGTCGTCATTTAAAAATAATTTTATTTTCTCATCTCTGAAAGAGATCCCGAAGTCAGGAAACGCTGAATCTGTTTCTTCATTGAAATTTGTTAGAGGTATGCACTACATAAAATGGAGTAAATTTGTATTTGATGATCAGGAACTGTTACACTGTTTAATTCCTTGTTACTAGGGCGTAGCACTGAAGGATTTAATTCTAAATTTAGAGGGTGGTGAGAACTCGAAAAGGTAAGAATGGAGGTTGTTGAAGGTATTATGTCTAAAGCACGTAGGCTTGAACTTAGACATTTAATATGTGCTATGGTGTTTTCTGTGGACTTGAAATGTTGGAAAATTCTTGGTCCCCAGGTGAGACAGTTTGTGTTCCTTCGTGAACACTCCCCATACAGCACACAATATTTCAGTTACACTTCAGAAGTGTTTCACTGAAACATATGTAACATCACAGTAACATTACAAAACATTTCAGTTCAGAGATATTTCAGCAACATCTCAGCAATGTAGATATGTCCTCTCTCAGACATATTACAGTGTAATGTTTCGGAAATATTGCAGTGTAACGTCTCAGAAATATTGCAGTGAAACATCTCAGAATTATTGTAATGTAATACATAATTTCTGTGTAGTAAAACACAAAAACACTTCTAGTATTATGATTTGAGGTACGTCAATTTCGCGGATTCATCTGGTAACAGCCTAGACTTGTCAGTCCTATACGCCCACTGGCCACAATCGATTATCTATTGGCTTATAACCGTACAAGCAGGTAGCAAGCGATAGCACTTTGCATTATTTCCTTATTTACTACTGGCTTGCAGTAGTCAAACGCTTTTCATAACAGCCTCCAGCAAGTCACAGACATTACAATGAAGTATACATAATTAGCGTTCAACCTGACCTGGAATGTATCTGCGAAATTTACGTACCTCTAATTATGATAAACATGTTTTACTATGTTATGTACATACTCGACAGTGTTGCTTTGACACATCTACAAACTTATAAATATTCGTCTTGACTTGACTGGGTTTCGAATTCTATGATCCTTCAGCTCGAATGTTCCGATGCTAACCACTGGACTGCTACGACTTGTGATGTATAGACGTAGTAAATTAAATAAGGGTTTGATAGAGAAACTCATTAGCATTATAAATAGTATTGTTAATATTAATGTACGACAATTTCAATAATATTTCAGGCTTTAATAGAGGTACGGTATTAGTTGATATTTTTAAGCGTTCAGTATGAAAATTCATAGACTCTTTGTTACACATAGATAAACAGTTTGAACTGTCAGTATTAACAACTACATTGTGTTTAAGTTAACAGGTGTTTTATGTTGAAATAGCAGGCCAATAAGGAGTCTTAAATACTAACAATATACCTACCTGTGTCGAACAAATAGGCACTAAAAAGCCTCCTATTCAGCAAGCAACATCGCTACTCAGTGGTAATAGTGGCGAATGTCTGGACTAAACGTTTTGGATACCTATTCAAAACATTATTATTGAAATATTACGTCGCAATATTTCTCGAATGTTTACTGTGAAATATAAACCATATCGTTCTGTTGGAAGTTTCAGCGGAATATTACTGAGACCTACCTATCTGAAGCATGAGATTCGTAATATTACATTGGAACGTTTCAGAAATGTAAGTGAAATATTCAAAAAGAAATATTATCTAAACGAGACGTTGTAAGGTCTTTGAATTGTCTCTGAAACGTTATGTGTTGTATGGCCAGTGATTATTAACATTTACCAGTGCAAAATATAAGTCATGTTTCAAAAAACATTTCTAGCACAGAGGGCCTTGAAAAACGAGCAATATAACAGCTATCAATATCCACAAAATGCCATTTTTAAAATTTGTAATTAATAATATTTTACTTGTAAGTAAGCAGCGACTATTGTGGTGAACATCTTAACTTGATGTTTCGGAGACCTACTTATTGAAATATTACTATGCAATATTTCTGAAATGTTTCTGCGATGTGTGTTGCAAAATATGTAATCGCTAGTTGGTAAAAGTCTCAAATAAAAATTTCTGAGTCCTATCTGAAACATTTGGATTGAAATGTTACATTGTAATATTTCTGAAATATTCTGAAACATTGAAATAAAATGTTATGTGAATGAGACATTGTAAAGTTTCAAAAACGTTTCTGAAACATAGCTGAAACATTGTGTGCTGTATGGGTCCTACCACTATTGTAGTACTAAAATTATGGGAGGGTCAAAGTGGGTAATTTTGAGTTCACAACTCAGAAATATCAGGAGGATCAGGATTAGAAATAGGTTGAACATCCGAAGTATGATATTAAAGCAAAAGAGAGGAGAATGTAAAAAGGGGTAAGAGAAAGTGCTACAATTGTGAGTAATTAGTGCAGCTTGCATTCCGATGTAAAATGGAGAAGTGCTAATGTTTCCATTGTGACAGAGCTGGCCACGTTGCAAAGAATTTTGGTGAAAGAAAAGGAATGAAAGAGAGAGGGATTCTGAGGCGCACAGTGCTGGAAAATATCTGGCAAAGTTAAGTGTTGTAAAAGGACTATGTACGAACAATTTGTGGGTCCCGATTATAATAGGGGATAAACAACTAGGGTGTGTTTGGTGGATACCGGTGCTAGCTCAAGTTTCGTGAGAGAGTTGATAAAGTCGTCGTGTGAATTAAAAAACAGGTTTATAGAGGAACCGTAAATTATGACCAATGATGCCAACGATATAGGGTGTAAAGTGAGAAGTTGTATCTCGTTACATATCAAGTTAGATACATTTTCGTGGACATGGACATTTTGAGTTGTGCCAAACTTTGTCTGTGAAGTAATTTTGAGTTTGAATTTCCTACAGCAAATACAAGCGTGGATTAATTGTGCAGAAAATTAATTAATTTTTTACTTTTGATAAAACATCTGAGATTTCCTTAGAAGAGGGCAAACAGAAGGATAAAAGTTTAAACAAATTTTATGTACGAATGGAAATATGGTGGAAAGGAGGGGGGTGTTGGCTGGTAAACAAAAGAATCAATAAGAGTTGTTCAAATTCTGTTTCAATAGGTGTTAACTGCTAAATCGGGATATTGTTCTTTGTTTGCGGTTAAAACTCAGGTCACAGATCAAGAGCTCGTTAAATGTGTCCCTTAATACTCAATTTCCACCACCACCACCTCCCCTTCCCACCAAAGTTGGAAGCTTTCAGACCAGAAAGATAGCTAAAGTTCTAGAGAAGCAAGATATCGCCTTAGTACTTACTTCTCCTTACTATTTTCCAGCTTTCTTAGTAAACAATAAGGAGCCAGGGCAGTACCGCTTGGATCAGAATTAACACCGAATGAACAAAAACATACGCGTTTGCACTTGTCTTGTGCCGAATATTTAGGTAATATTCCAGGATTTATCAGAGGATATTTAAACGTTCTCGATTTAAATTCTCATTAAACCAATGTGAATGTCATAGCCAGAAATATATTTGTTTCGTTCCAAACATCTTGGGGGCCATTTCAGTGGAAAAACTTACAACTTGATGTAAACTTTTGGAGTTTATGTTTATCGCGAATCTTGCTTCATTTACTGGAAGAGAAAGTTATCATGGCGTGTTTAGAACACTGACGAAACAACTAAAAGAATAATATATTTAAATATAAATAAAATAACCTGTTGAACAAGATAGCTAAGACCTCGGCTACATCTGGCTGGCTACATCTGGCTGACAAATCCAACTCGGTTTAGTGCATAATTGCCATCATCTGTGTTATCCACCTTTCCCCAGTAAGAACTTGGGGTCACGACTCTAGAACGATATATAGAAAATCCTGTGCTACAGATATTTACATTCCAAAACTAAATCTACAAATACTTCGCCAGATAGTTTTCTTTCTGTGCAGTTTAAGGTTCGTTAAATTTGTCAACAATCATAAATTCACTGGCAGTAAATCTACAGTTACGAAATATGAGGTCATTAAAGTAACAACACAACAGACAAATTTAAAGTCGTTATTGATTTTGCATATATTTCTTAAACATTTAAAATGTAATTTAATAAAAGCCATTGATATTACATATTAGGTACAGTATAAGATAAATTAAATAATAATAAGCTGAACTAAATTTATATTACTTATTATTTTATTTGCATAATTTACTACGTTCGTGGCAGTTGCAGGAGATTAAAGTTTAAACACCGCGTGTAGTTGTTTTGTTAGTCGGTGCACAAAGAATAATTTTACAAAATTTTGTATCACTGATTAAATAAATCTTAATATTATTAAATCATATATGGAATTATAATTATTCTATTAGTGGTTACATCGAGTAACTCTCTGTAGGGTACTTATAAGTTCTGTTTGCAGATTTCATTATGGACTTCGTAAAAATTGGTTTAAAGTAATGTTTCTAGTGTTTCACATATAGCAAAAAAATTCAAATACGTATTAAATAGTTTGGATGTCGCTAAAAGTATAACAATAATTGGGAATAAATTAATGAGGAATTAGTTGCTATGTTAATATACAGAAGTAACTTGTGTTTAAAATAAGAACACGTATATTCATCAATATAATTATTTAATATTTGATGTAAAACATTGATGTTATACGGTGACATGTGCAACTAGAAGTAATGTAATAACCGGGATCACAGACAATACTGCAGTTATACAGACTAAGCTCAGACTAGGGACAGCGGCACAGAGTGATTGCCGAGGAAGTCCAGGACCTTGGAGTAAAGTAGAGTACTGGCGTTGATAGCGAACAAGAAGTCCATGTGGTTGAAGTCGTCCAATATCAACAACTGCTTCTCTGGGACACCACTTAGCTCTCTGTAGGTTTGTTCCACGTCCTGCAGCATAACAAGATATCATGTATTATACATGAGTGTAGCCACAGTACATGTATACCTTGTACATAAGTGTAGCCACAGTACATATTCCTTGAACATAAGTGTAGTCACAGTACACCAGTGTAGCCACAGTACATATATGCCTTGTAGACAAGTGTAGCCACAGTACATATATGACTAGTACATAAGTGTGGCCACAATACATATATGCCTTGTACACAAGTGTAGTCACAGTACATATATCTTGTACACAAGTGTAGTCACAGTACATATATCTTGTACACAAGTGTAGCCACAGTACATATATGCCTTGTAGACAAGTGTAGCCACAGTACATATATGACTTGTACATAAGTGTGGCCACAATACATCTATGCCTTGTACACAAGTGTAGTCACTGTACATATTTCTTGTACACAAGTGTAGTCACTGTACATATATCTTGTACACAAGTGTAGCCACAGTACATATATGCCTTGTACTCAAGTGTAGTCACAGTACATATATCACGTACACAAGTGTAGCCACAGTATATATGCCTTGTACACAAGTGTAGTCATAGTACATATATCTTGTACACAAGTGTAGTCACAGAACATATATCTCGTACACAAGTGTAGTCACAGTACATATATCATGTACACAAGTGTAGCCACAGTACATATATGCCTTGCACAGAAGTGTAGCCACAGTATGCCTTGTACACAAGTGTAGCCACAGTACATATATGCCTTGTACACAAGTGTAGTCACAGTACATATATCTTGTACACAAGTGTAGCCACAGTACATACATGCCTTGTAGACAAGTGTAGCCACAGTACATATAGACTTGTACATAAGTGTGGCCACAATACATATATGCCTTGTACACAAGTGTAGTCACAGTACATATATCTTGTACACAAGTGTAGCCACAGTACATATATCTTGTACACAAATGTAGCCACAGTACATATATGCCTTGTACACAAGTGTAGCCACAGTACATATATCTTGTACACAAGTGTGGCCACAATACATATATGCCTCGTACACAAGTGTAGTCACAGTACATATATCTTGTACACAAGTGTGACCACAATACATATATGCCTCGTACACAAGTGTAGTCACAGTACATATATCTTGTACACAAGTGTAGCCACAGTACATATATCTTGTACACAAGTGTGACCACAATACATATATGCCTCGTACACAAGTGTAGTCACAGTACATATATCTTGTACACAAGTGTAGCCACAGTACATATATCTTGTACACAAGTGTGACCACAATACATATATGCCTCGTACACAAGTGTAGTCACAGTACATATAGGTTCTTGTACACAAGTGTAGCCACAGTACATATATCTTGTACACAAATGTAGCCACAGTACATATATGCCTTGTACACAAGTGTAGCCACAGTACATATATCTTGTACACAAGTGTGACCACAATACATATATGCCTCGTACACAAGTGTAGTCACAGTACATATATCTTGTACACAAGTATAGCCACAGTACATATATGCCTTGTAGACAAGCGTAGCCACAGTACATATATGACTTGTACATAAGTGTGGCCACAATACATATATGCCTTGTACACAAGTGTAGTCACAGTACATATATCTTGTACACAAGTGTAGCCACAGTACATATATGCATTGTACACAAGTGTAGCCACAGTACATAAATGACTTGTGCATAAGTGTGGCCACAATACATATATGCCTTGTACACAAGTGTAGTCACATTACATATATCTTGTACACACGTGTAGTCACAGTACATATATCTTGTACACACGTGTAGTCACAGTACATATATCTTGTACACAAGTGTAGCCACAGTACATATATGCCTTGTAGACAAGTGTAGCCACAGTACATATATGCCTTGTTCACAAGTGTAGCCACAGTACATATATATCTTGTTCACAACTGTAGCCACAGTACATATATATCTTGTTCACAAGTGTAGCCACAGTACATATATATCTTGTACACAAGTGTAGCCACAGTACATATATAACTTGTACATAAGTATGGCCACAGTACATATATAACTTGTACATAAGTCTGGCCACAGTACATATATGCCTTGTACACAAGTGTAGCCACAGTACATATATGCCTTGTTCATAAGTGTAGCCACAGTAAATACTGTCGCGGCTGGCGACTGGGGCGTTCCCACGTAGCTCACAAACAATCTGTTACGAGGCGGGGCCGCCCGTAACGGCAGAAATAAAAAACCGCCTAAGTTACCTTTAACGAGGGAATGTACTAACCCAACCAGCACTCACTGGCAGCAAGAGTTCAAAACAAGAAAACGAAACTGCATCTAACCAGCCAAAACAAATAAACAAACACCCAGAGAAACCGAATTCCAATAAATATCC
This sequence comes from Medauroidea extradentata, assembly GCA_003012365.1. Classification (NCBI taxonomy): domain Eukaryota; kingdom Metazoa; phylum Arthropoda; class Insecta; order Phasmatodea; family Phasmatidae; genus Medauroidea; species Medauroidea extradentata. The sequence goes on along the minus strand of PNEQ01077062.1, from coordinate 4,223 downwards.
GACAGCCGAACTAAAAGCTGGATTAGAAAGTTACTCCTCATAAATGAAATAAACCACACTTCTCAAATAAATGCTCTATTTAATAACAACTATTTCCATCAAAAATATTAAATTAATTTGATGACATAATTTTTTTTCAGACCGATTAGTTGTAAATGAAGAATACCTATACTTTAACAATAACAATAAAAAACTACACAATTATCTGTGACGTGCACAATGATTACACCTACCATGTATCAGCAGCAATAGCAATTAATCAGTATAATTTCTGAATATCAAAATTAACCTGCCATGCTACCACACATTCTCCTCGGCATAATGTCACGAAGCCGTCAATGTTACTGTTTATATTTTAATAAAACTAAGATGTGTATGTTTCGTCTCTGTGGAGGGAGCAGGTGCAGCTTCTGGACGGCAGTCTGGCTCCTCACCCCCACCCCACTTGTACCTCCCTTAGCTGTTGGCGTGGAGGGGAGAGTGCCGCCTGTAAAAATTAAGATACAAATGTTAATTATTATAATATTAAGTGTAGTATATAAGGAACATTAGGAAATTAGGAGCCTTAGTGGAAATTATTGTCAAGTGTAAAGAGGGAATATTAATGTGAAAATGAAATAAATGTGGCAACGACAAGAATTTACTTTCCTCGAGGGGTGGGGCTATTTTGAAAAGCTGGCTCCTGATTGGCCCAAGGGAACCAAAGTCTGCAGGACAAATGGCAGGGATTTAGGCACCAAACAGGAGCAACGTGGGGGAGTTGGCCGGCGGATAGAGACGTCGGGAGACGGGTAAGGACGATGGACCGGGATGTTACCACCGGCGTCGACTCAAGCGTCGCGACGCGCAGTAGAGGCAGAGATTTTAGAGCCAACTGACGACGGACCGGGGTGTTACCGTTGGGCGTCGATTTGGGCGTCACGACGCATTAGGTTGCAGTAGAGTCACGAACGGCGAGAGACTTGGGGTGTTACCGCCAGGGCCGTTTCGTGTGTCGCGAGATTAACAGTCGTGTGGGCGGAATTAAAAACCGGGCCGAAAATCCACGCCAGGAGAGGACAGTGACGACTTGTCATCCGTCAAAATAGGACTGACTGACTTTTATTTACTCTTGCAACAATATCACCAGTATCAATTAGTAAGACACATAAGGATTGCAAGAAGAGGCGCGTCGCATCTCCTTTAGTAAATTCCGTTCGTTTACCTTGTCACACCGAGGTCACTCCTAGATCAAGATCAAGTATCGTACGCACCCAATAAATTCCCAGTATAACCTAGTATGGCGTAGCACTAACCACTCATTATAAGTGAAGTTGAATGTTAAAATAAAAATTAATTACGTCTCTACAAGTGGAGAAGGCGTTAGCATAACATTAAAAAAATAACTAACATATGAAAACAAACTTCAGTTACTTACATTGTGAAAGCGGGCGCTCGCCACGGACCGGCTTCGCGTCACCGTTGTCCGTAGCGTGTTCCTCTCCGACCGCCGCTCGCACCACGCACTTCACACAACAAAACAAAAACTCCCCTTCTCCAAGCCCACCGCCTACATTTAGGGCAACGCCTCCAGGACTATTCCCATGATGAGACACCCAAAAATGTCCCCCCACCAAAAGGAATTGCCCCCCCCCCCTAAATGTCTACAACGTTCAACTAGCCCGAAGCACGCGCACACACCGCCGGACTCAGGCACCAACTTCTTCTTAAAGTTCCCCCTCTCCACCAAAAACCCCCTCCTTCCCGGCTTTCCACATGATGCCAGCCAAGAAGTCATGTTAGCGATGCGCGGACATTGACCACGGAAACTCCGCGGTCTACACCGTAGGCAGATTCTTGCCTCAAGGAAAGAACCCTATCCTCACTTCAAACAGGGAAAAAGTGGGAAACTACAGAGTCGGCACCTCGGGGTATGACCGCGGAAGGCAACTCAGATTGACTCGCGAAATCTGCAAGCCCCCCTGGCCCGACTCTAGGAAGTAACGCAAAAAAATTATATTTAGAGCCAACCAGTCACATAAATTGAAAAGGACACAAAAAAATAATTAAGGCTCGAAAGAAAAATTTACCCCCTGACAATATATACCTTGTACACAAGTGTAGCCATAGTACACATATACCTTGTACACAAGTGTAGCCATAGTACACATATACCTTGTACACATGTGTAGCCGTAGTACATATATACCTTGTACACAAGTGTAGCCATAGTAAATATAAGCCTTGTACACATTTGTAGCCACAATAAATATTTGCCTTGTACATACGATTAGCTTGGGGTACAATGTTAAAACATACAAACCTTGATTTATCATTACTAACTGATGATGATTACATATTAAAGATTAAAAACGGCATTTGTGGTGGAAGTTCTCAATGTCGTAAAATATATGCAAAGTAAATAATAAATATATAAATACTATCATCATAAAATTGAAAGTTCGTACATAGAATGCTTAAGCAAATAATTTTTATGGTTGGGCAAAGATGCAATATTTACCCTATGAAAGTTTTTAATGGGTAAATTGTCAACTTAACGATTCAAATTATTTGGTAAATTATATATTGAATGTGGAGAACAATTCAAATTATGGATTTATATTAGAAGTTGATTTAGAATATCGTAAATAATTACACATAAAGACTTACTTCTTGCCCCAGAAAATAAAACACCACCAGGTTAAAAAACAAAAAACAAAAAAATTATTTTAAACAACATTATTTGATAAAGAAACATATGTATTATATTATTTAAATATTAAACAGTACTTATCTTTAGGAACGAAACTGAAAAAAGTGCATAGAGTATTAACATTTAAATTATCAGTTTGGATGAAATTCTATATTGATTTAAACACACAAATGCGAACAAATGCCAGGATAAATTCTGAAATGTTTTTTTATAAATTAAAAAATAACTCTGTTTTTTGGCAAAACAATGGAAAATATTGGAAACAGAGTAGATATTAGATTGTGTACAAGTTATAAATTAATGAATATATTAATGGAAAAACCAAATTTTAAAGATCGAACTATATTTACTGAATCTTTAGATGCAAGATTATTATTAGTTCTATTCTTAACAACATAAGTTTTTCGACGTGAACAATCAATAACAAATTTATTTGGGTTAAAGAACATTTCATTATTACGATAAGAAGTATCAGTTATAAATTATTTGTAAACAATGTAAATTTTTTTTCAGATAAACTTTTTTCTATGTCTAGATTCCTTTTGGAAAGACTTCATTTCTCCAATTTTTAATTGAAATATTTCTAACAGTGTAGTTATCAAATAATTAGCTATGTTTTTCTTATTCAGGATCTCCTTTTCTATTAATTTGAAAATCAACAATTACAAAATCAGGCATGTCGAAATGTAGAGAATTAAATTGATCTTTTGTATCAGACTGAAATTTATTGGAACCTGTGAGAACAACTTTTTTCAAGGCACTGTCAATAATTAAAAGAAATTAAAATTTCAGAATTTTCGTACTATTTAACTTTAATTTCATCTCTATAATTAGGTTCGTATTCAACAACTGGCCACAAAATTTCCATTTTCTCAGTAAAAATTTTACCAGCATCAGGAACATTGTTAGGGTCAGGAGTTCCATAAGCTTTTAAGTTAAGGTTGTGTATATATATAAACATCATCATTAGAATCTCGAATAAATGAAATTTTGTAACCCCCTTTCCAATAAACAAACTTTCTCCAGAAACATATTTTGGTTTAGAAACTATTATTTTTCATTATTATACATATTTGCCAGGATAGAGACTTCATTCTTTTTGTTTAGATCAACAGGTATCATTTTGAATGTTCTATGTATTGTATTACTGTACTAGCAGTCCCCCGCGGCTTTGCTCGCGAGTATTATTCGTAACTGATAATATTTACTTTAATTGAAAAATCTCTTTGTACACGAGATTGGTACTTCAGTCATCAAATGTTAGAATGTCCAAGCGGCTAGTTGAACTAATTCTGCAGCAGGATAAGTAGCTATAGCTGTCCACGCGAAAAACAGTCTTAAGTTTGTCCCTGCCACTAACAGCGACTTCGCCTGGGCCTTATTTATAAAACTGCCAATTTGACGTTCTAGGGTAGTTACAGACATCTAAGGTAAGAGGTTAATCGAATGAGAAACATCTGTTTACCCTGTGCACAACCATTGGTGACGGTGCCCTCAATTATATATTGTCAAAATATTCACTTTAACTTTA
>PNEQ01077061.1:0-18186 GCA_003012365.1 Medauroidea extradentata | reverse complement strand
GTTTTCGTGAATGTGAAGTCTTTCTTCCAGTAAGTTACTTCTCTTTAAATTTTTCATGCTTTCAACACAAAGCGTTCAAATCCAATCAACAAACACACCATTCACATTTACAATCTCAACATCAATAATGCTAGCCAACCTAACCACTCATGATTTCCGAATCTGTTTGAAATTATTATTAAGAACGAATGATGTCACAGTTGTTCTGACCAATAGGCGTTAAACACCATTCTGCTGTACAGTGTTGTCAGATGTAACGTTTCGTCGAACCCCAGTTCTCATGATCCCAGATCAAAAACTTGCAGAATACGTTTGTGCAACGTTTGTCACGATAAATTCCAGATCAACTGTGATCTCACGTCATGGGATCTTGGATCACAGTATTTTTTGTGCAACCGGGCCTTAGTCACACAACAAACGATTTGGAAATTCCTTTCTTTAGAGGGTTCATTCTAGATGGCGCTTTTGAAGCATTAGTCTTTCTTTCACCAACACTCAGCTCTGTTATGGAGGCTGGAGAATGACTCCATATTGACGCCACTTTTGGAGTGGTACCTAAACGACTACATCATTCCAAGAAAATGCAGTTACTATGCACTGCGTGTACAACACGAAGGTAATACTGTGCGCAATGAATTAACTAAATACATTCTATATATAAGTATACACTAAGTTTAACAGTATCAGATTTCCTCAGTTGTAAATAATTTATGCTTCTAATTACAAACACAAGCGTGTGTCTTGAGGCGTCGCACAATGACGTTTAAGTCTAATTCAGATCGAAGTAACATTAATGACAATTTTATTACAGTTGCTGAGTTGCTACCAATTTTCGACCAAAACAAAAATTGCACTTTAATTTTATTTACTAGATAAAACGACCTCTACTAGTGCTCGATGGACGTCCAGTAATCATGAAGTGTTTGTGTACTATATACATAATACTGAAAATAATTGTTAAAGTGCTAGATAGTGTTATTATTAGTTCTTGATAGTTTCTTACGGGCACTGGAATCATGGACCATTTTAGTTTCCGGTTGACATCTTGGATGACGTTAATTTCACCTGCAAATTTTAATATCACTAACAATTTAACGTTTTGTTGTTCTATGTTTGCAATACCATTATATTTCCATCAATGTGTTACATTTTCATTTTATTTTTTATTTTTTGCCTATTTTCGGACTTCAACAAGGTTTGGTCCATTGCCAACTATTGTTTTATTTAATTTGTCATCAGTCAGATCTCGATCACCATCTACAGTAAAGTTTTTGATATGTATTGCAACATTTCACGGCCCATGGTACCAACTTCGGAATCAGCTGATATTTCAACGAGAAAGTCTATGCCTATCGTTTATTGTATTAAACAGTAGACTTAACTGTTATTTTTAAATCGGGTTTATTTTAGCATATTTTGGTAACAAACGTCATTAACGATTCGTTCGGTTTCTATGAAACTGGGGCCGCGGCGGCCGAGCACTTAGGGTGCTTGCCACTCATCAAAGCGATCCAGGTTCAATCCCCAATCACAATGGTGGACATTCTAAGATATTTCAGATCACGTGTGATATTTGAGGAACTAGGTCTATTCATCTTAATTGCACGAAATTTCGTGTTACAGTGTTAGTTTACATCATTCTGGTCTCACCGGGAACACTGTCCAAAATATTTATCATTTAAGATAACATCAACATCCAAAGTGAAATCGCCATGTGTAGTATATCAAAAAGTGATAACCGGATTTGACCTGTAATTGATATAACGTTTACAAAATTAATTATTGGGTAAGGAAAAATTTAGTTTTTCATTTTAGAAGATAGCACCACATACATAGTAATAATGTGCAACATACATGCAGCACAGTAGAAGTGATAAAAATATATGATTCCCGAAGTATTCATATAAAAAAAACAGAAGTTTTAGTTTCTGTTATCACTATTTCTTATGTAACTGCACTATTTACCATATAAAAATTATATACTGTTAACAAACCATTGTATGTACTATTATACGCAAAGGTCTGTATGTATTTTTTAAAGTACTCGCTACCATTTATTATACAAAGTGTCCATAAATTACCTTCACAACTTTAAACGACAATAACTTGAGAACTAGGCTTGATAATAACGAACGTTTAACAGCATGTTACATGTAAACTCATACAATTTTTATCAGCCACACTGGATTGACATAACGTTCGTATCTGGGTATCAGGGCTTCCTCATGTGACACATGAAATGGAAAGAGACAGTCCCAAAGTCAATGTGTGGTGCGGACTTATGCACAACTGCATCATCGGTCCATTCTTTTTCATCGAGTTGACCAACAACAGTGGTGTTTACTTGGACATGTTACACAAGTGTTTGGAGTGCCACAGTTGGTACACCTGCAACATGACGTTATCTTAACAGGATGGGGCACCACCTCACTGGTTCCTGATTATCCGTTAGTTTCTGGATGAAAAGTTTCCGGTTAGGTGGATTGGACGTGATGGTGCGATTCGGTGGCCGCCTCGATCACCTCACATAACACCACTAGACTTCTTCTTGTGGGGTTTTATAAAGGACATGTTGTACCGAACAAAGGTAAAAGACCTACAGGATGCATTTCCGCATGTTACCGTGGACATTCTGGAACGTACATGGCGTGAAATGGAATACCGACTGACTGGACATCCTTCGAGCCACTAGTGGTGCACGTATTGACGTTTATGAACGAAGACACAAAACTTTGTATTTACATGTCATATTGTTGTAAAACTTATATTTTGCTGGTATGCTTCACACATGCTTTTATCGTGTTGGGTGGCTGTAGCCAGAGGTTGGCACTTTACATTGTAACTAGTATGTGGTTAAGTTAAGGGTGAGGGTTACGGTTAAATGAATTATGTTAGTTTAATTATGGTGGCTTTACTCTACATAAGTCGTTACAAATACCACACAGTTGTACTACATAAATTAGATAGGAGGGGAGCGGCTGTTTAAGTAATTACTTGTTCTACGCTATGATGAATGACCCTTTTGACACCTTAGACCTCACCGTTAGCATGATGTCGGAGGCTGATGATGATTGTGTCGGCTATCGCCGGACGGCGGCACGTCGTGGGTCTCGACCCGTGACCATCCTGGCGAGCTGGTGACGGCTGGAAGGCTTGAAGGAGACAGACCCCGATTCCCCCGATACAATGCGTTATATTGACACATTTCAGTGCCGGTGGGGAGAATCGCTGAGGCTCTTGTCTTGTGTGCAACCCCTGACCTGATTGCACTGCCGTCGTCGCTAGCCCGTCCTCCAGGCGAGGCTCTTGCTAATCAATCATAATAATATGCTGCAAACCGTTCGTTATTATACAGTCTGGTTCTCAAGTAATTTATGTTTAAAGTTGTAAAGATAATGTATGTTCACCCTGTATTAGGCTGTACTGTACATTAGACATTAATGTTGATTGTACATTGAAACTACAAATAAATTTGTTTTACTCCAAGGGCCTAGAAAGTATATATTTATAGGACGGAGTTTCCCCATTCTTCAAAATAAGCTTTAAGGTGATGACTAAAATGTAATATGTGCCCCGAACTATATATATAATTCTAACAAACCTATATTTTCTAACGTGTTACTGAAAAAAGTTGATAGTATAAAATTATAGCTTTATATTGTTACAAGTTTAGCAAAATTTTACCTGTGGGCAATTCCCTGGGCTCTTTGGGATTTAGGTCTTATAATTAGAAATAAAAGAATTGAATTAAGTTATTGATAACTTTCACAACATCTTTACTTATGCACACAATTACTACTGCGTCAAAGAAACGTTAATTAACTTTGACCACTAAAGAACAACAATGTTTACCATTAATTAAAGACTACATATCACGATAAAAAGTACAGCCATATAGCCAGTTAACAGTCTCTCAAATAGTGACAATGTACATCCTTAAGAGTCTGAAGTGGTGATGACTCATCATGCACTGTGCAGCACCCAGAGTGCACCACTGTCTTCACTTTTGAGGTCTTCGGTTCGATTCCCGTCGCGCACCTCCTTGTCGTCCATCAACCCCCAGCAGCCGTCCTCTTGTTTCACCCTATACTCCTCAGAAGGTAACTTATGCGCCTAAAGCGTCACGGTAGACTCTGACGTCATCAAGATGTCTTCACCAGTCTCTTTTCACAAGTTCAGCACCTTCCTTTAGAAAGACCAAAAGCGAACTCTCTCCAAATATGTCGATTAGGGTCTTATATACTCTGCGAAACAGTCGGGGAATCACCGCATTACAGGGGTCTAAAAATAGACGTTAAATCATGTTGCGGACGTGACTTGAGCCTCGTAGGCCGGATTCGAAGGGTTAGGGGCCGCTTGAAGGAAAATTGTTATTGTTTCAAACATATGTATGTTTGTACGAGGTATGGTTTGTTTTGGAGACGTATATTGTGACCACATTAAACTGTAACGAAAAATTTTTGGCTTTTATAGTTTTTTTTTATAATAGCTCATCTAAATCCAAATTTGCATTAAACTGTTTAATGATTAAAAGGAAAACCAACTGACAAACCGAACTGAAAAAAAAAAAACAGAATAACAATGCTGTAGGTTACAAGGTCTCCTATTTAAAAACAAACATTAAATACTGTTTTATTTTTAAAAAATTCTGAAAATTTCTAAGTTTTGCATTAAAATTTAAAAAAAAATTTAAATACAAAATTTTTAAATTAATTTTGTTGTTATATAGACCAACACCTTGTAGCCTATAACATCGTTATTCGGTGTGAATTTTTTCAGGTCGGTATGTCAGTTGGTTTTCCTTTGAATCATAAAACAGTTTCATGAAAACTTGGACTTTGATGAGCTATTGTAAAATAACTATGAAAGCAAAGAGTTTTTCATTAGAGTTTAATATGGTTACAATGTACGTCTAAAAAACAAACCACATCTCGTACAAACATAAAAATGTTTAAAACAATAAAAATTTTCGGTCAAGTATCCCCTTAAGGTGCAGTTGACACAGGTGCATATGACGTAGCTTGGCATGACTCCCACCACGCAGCCGTCTGGCTTGTGAATCATGGGCTAGTTGATAAGGTGTTTCGACACAGTTTCCAACCAAACACCCAGCCCTCAGAGACGCAGCATGAAACATTATGAACGAAAAATCGTTTTAGTCAAACAAAATAATGCACTACCATGGCGCCCAGAAATAATACGGCGGGAACCGAATCATCAACTCAAACCCTTAGTACCCTGTGTGTTAGACAATACAAAGCCTTTATGTTTAACAATAATGTATTTGTGGTTAAGAATCAGGATTATGTTATATGTTAGTTTATGTGATTGTATTTGTACGCAGTTGTACCCAGCTGCATATGTAATCATGAACTCGAGACAGAGAAGAGCATACGAGCTGGTATTTCAGCTTATAAGAAACATGCTGCCACACATGAGCCCTGGCACGATTCTGACTGACTACGAGAAAAGCATGAGAGGAGCATTGCAGTCCGCCTTTCCAGAAGCCACTCTCATCGGCTGCTGGTTCCATTACGCCCAGGTAAATATGATGACCCCACAACAAACTGCGTCAAATCTACGCACTTTGAATTATTTATCACCGTATATAAACTATAAGTAACTTTTGTAGTTCTGAAACTGTACAAGAGGGTGAAAATTGAGAAGGTGTATTAAAAATAATTTCATTCACTTTTTTTTTTCAGAGCCTTTTCCGACGGCATCGGAATGTGAGGTTGGCAGGCAACATTTTTCGTCTCTGTGGCCGAAATGAAAATGCAAACAAGATACTAAAAATGTCCATGGCTTTGCCGCTACTGCCAAGCCATGATATCCAGCAAGGTCTAAACAGTGTTATCTTGTTTGCGCAAGAAAAGAACCTGCACCTTCCCTTCCAACGGTTTTTCCAATATGTGCAATCGCACTGGATTAACACAGTCACACCAGCAGAAGTTTCTGTTTTTGGCGAACCAATGAGAACAAATAATGATGTTGAATCGTTTTACAACAAAATGAGTCAACGTATGGGTGATTCCAACCCTTGTGTGTTCAAATTTATCGGTAAGTAAGTGATGGCATACCGTAAACTGGGTATACTTTGCACCAGCATGGGTAACTTTGCACCACCAATAATATTTCTGTGTGTGCTGATCGGTGAAATATTAATGATCATTATCTGAGTATATCAAATTATTTTTTTAGAATAACCAACCATCATCTGGTTTCCATTCACCAAACGTCGTATACAAAAATATATTTGGTGGTGAAAAGATACCCATGCTGGTGCAAAGTATACCCACTTTACGGTACTACATAAGCTATACTGCCTAACCGTACTTTATAAATGCATAATAAGTTGTTAGTATTAAAATATTCATAGAAGACATGTTTTACAATGTCTACTTAATTTATATATAACCTTCTGATTGAAGCTACGATAAACCAACAAGTTTTCAGATTGTAACATTTGATTAAATTGTACGAAATTTTTGGTTCTTATTAAGGAGGTAATAGAAACGTCACCAATAATCGTTATAAAAGCATTTTAAGGAATTTCTAAACAGAAAATCGCTTAAATGGATTTATAGTCGCGCATAAGCGCGAACATTTAGTTGCATGCTAAAAATGCCTAGGATAACTCGGTTAAGCAAAATTTTATGAAACTAATTATGTGAGGAATGTATATAACGAGTGTTTTAATAATCATTTCAATCTTGTGTTTTAATGGCTTAGTTAGGTGAAGCACGGTGCGCATCAGATTCGTGGTAGCAATATCGTAATTACAAGCTGGATAAGAGTAATTTTTTATTTAACAAATACGGTTTGATAATTTAACACACTCTTCTACAAAGGACTTGAAATTTTTTAAGTTTATGTAAATATAAATTGGTAAAGGAACTAAGGTGTTGTATCTTCCCCCGCTAGTAATCCTCGAATTGTCAAATAGAGCTTCGGATAGTCAACTTGGAGAGCTTTACTTGTTATACAGGCCGTTTCTGAACTGATGAGCGTAAATAATATGGTAGGTAGTAAGGGCAAAAGGTAGCAATATTTAGTAAGTGCATTTTTGTCGGGAAATCGCATCCTACGAAGTTGTAGGGGTAGGCATTGTCGCTTAGCTATAATTGCTTTTCTTAGTTTACGTTGATGTTAACAGTAGGACATACTGTTTGTGAAATATTATGATACTGCCAAACTGCAATATGTGTGTGTAGTAATCACTGCTAGAAAATAAAAATGAAGTTAAATAAGACAGATTCCCAAAATAACAAAACTGCTGAGCTAAGTGGGTTGTTGCGTGCTTCGATGCTGAGTTAGATGTACATTTAATGTGTTTCGTGTAACTTTATATAGGGTTTGGTTTATCCCGAGAAAGTTCATAGTGCCAGACAGAAGTGCTCAAATAAATAACATTTGTAATAAGGCTGTTACTATTTACTTAAAGATGTAAAAGTTGTCTAAAAAATTGCTTGAACCAAGAATTTTCTCATTTGTCACGCCGCCTGACATGCGCCAGTGCAATCCTAACGCACCACCTTGTGTCGCCATGAGACGCCAAGCGTCCGGTCCCCGCTTACAGGGTCCTAGGTGCTTTCTCAAGATAGCCCATTGCCACAACTTCAGTGCGAAATGTTAGCAGTTAGAAACGACAACTTTAACATATTTCATCTTGTTAATTTTGTATGTGTTATTCACTATAGAGTAATAGATAGCAAGCATCCCTACTTTCCCAACGTCATGATATAAGAAATTACGTCTGGAAACATATTCGCACTTCCACAGTAAGTCATCGCAGCTCTGGCGTACCTCTCGCATCAATGCAGTTCAATTTTATGCTGTATTCTTATGGAACATAACACATTTGACAATTTTTTAATGCAGAAATGCGCAAATTCTTGATTTTTAAATTCGTTTCTCATACAGTCTTGAATATTTTTAATTTTGCTTAAAGGAGTTGTACAAGTAGTAAAATTATTGATTTTATTTGTGGCCTACTTAATATGTGAATTCCCGCCACGAGTTAATAATTAATAATTAATTTTGGCTACTTTTCAACCACTTTAGGTCAAGCAAGAAGGTCATGAAGCATGCACGCCGAACAGTTTTAGAAATGTATGTTCATTAGCTTTGTATAAACAGTATGCAAGTTGTCACTTTTGCGAATTAAGTATGTCATACATAAATTATGTCTGAAAAAAATTGCTCATTGATAAGTTATTCACGTTGAGGTTCAAATTGTGATGTAGCCTATAAACAGGCTTTGTGTATGTCATGCTTGCGATATATTTCGTCAACTTTGTATAGATATTGCACACCATCATAGCTTTTTTTAGAGACAAGTAATAAGTACATAATACTCATGTCAGTATGTTTAGCGTAATATAGCCCAGTTTGAGTGCTCAATTATTCGATATTTTGCTTATGAACACATTGTACGAAAGGTTTCACTCTTAGTCAGTATTAGGGACTTATAACCGGCTAATTTGGCCTGTTTGACTCAAAGTTCAATAAATTAAATGTGCTTTTTTCCTGTAATCCGTAATTCGTTGTGGTACTTAATTGCCAATAATTCAATAATTTGGTAAGTTTGTATGCCCTATTAAATTTCGATCAATTCGATATGTTTTGCTTATGAGATATTTCAGTATCTTCCAAGTAAATTGGATGTCAGTTACTCACAATCAAGAGATTCAAAAAATTTGGCTTCATTTGGTAAATTTTGATTTGCTTTCCATATAAGCAAGTACTGTGGCATGTTTTATTTACAATACATTTGGTCTGAGTGTCTTTAGCTGGAGTAGTTGGTTGCGTTAGGGCCAAAGCTCACTATATTGCGTGGGTCTCTCTTCTTTATGACTTATTCGGTACGTTTTACTAAACGCCGAATATACAGGATGAGTCGGGAGGAAAGGTACATGCTTTGAGGGGGATAGTACTGATGATTCTGAACAAAATATTTCTAATAAACATATGCCCTTTTCTTAACAGTTTCAGAGAAACCTAATGAAAACAACAAGGAACGGGAAATGGTCAGGGGACGGTAAATCACGATACTGTTATCGTATGTTTTGTTTAATTGTGTACATTTCCTCACAAAACATGTTCAAACACTCCACCATCAACTTCAGTGCATTTTGCTGCTCTGATAGACAGCTGCTGTGTTGCTGATCTGAGCTCATTAGTACATTGCTTTACTTGAGTACAAGCAAGGTAAATACGAGCGAGAAGTTCCTCTCTTGTGTCCACCCTGCGCGTGTAGACTTTGCTTTTAAGCCAACCCTACACACAGTAATCCAATGGGGTAAGATCGTGTGACCTCGGTGGCCAAGCAATGACTCCATGGCGACCGATCCAACGCCCAGGATACGTTTCGTTGATGTACTGTGTCACTGACCGTTCAGAATGTGCAGGAGCTCCGTCTTGCTGAAAGTACATACGTGCTCTTGTTGCCAAAGGGATGTCCTCCAAGTATTCTGACAACACGTTTTGAAGAAAATCAAGATACCATACTCCATTTAGACGATTATCAAAAACTACTGGACCGATGAGTTGGTCATCAATAATACCGTACCACACGTTAACTGAGAAACGCTGATTAAAATTCCTGTCTACAGTAGGGAGTAGATTTTCATCTGCCCATGCGTGAGAGATGCGTGTGTTGTTGATTCCATTGCGAGTAAATGTTGACTCATCAGTGAACAGAATATGCGGAATTAATCGATCATTGGGAATGACCCACTGACAGAATTCTTGCCGGACATCATCTCCTTCATGCAGATGTTGTACACCCTTCCGATGATATGGATACAGACCCTTCTCGTGTACTATGCGTGTCACTCTTGTTTGTGGAATATGAAGTTGAGCAGCAATTCGTCTCGAGCTAGTTGTTGGGCAGCGTTCTAGTACCTGAAGAATGTTCTCAACTTCATTAAGAGCTTGTAATACGGGACGTTCGAATACAACATTTACGCTGGGAAGCATACCACGGTCACGCAATCCTGCAAATACCCTACTAAACACCCTGCTATCTGGAACTCTGCGATTAGGAAATCGTCGTTCGTACTCACGATCAGCGGCTCTGGAATTCTCCTCGGAGAAACCATAGACAAACATCATGTCAGCATACTCTGCATGTGTGAAGACCTGTGGCATTTTTGACTAAACTGATCTGTGTTCAATGTATAAGTAACAACACTGCAGTTCTTAATACTAGGGCAAGCACTGTAAGACTGAGACTGAGGTAAACAACTGCACCATGCTTAGAGCACCACCTTGTGGAAGTGTACAAAATTAGACACAACATAAGATAACAGTAGCGTGATTTACCGTCTCCTGCACTTATCCCGTTCATTGTTGTTTTCATTAGGTTTCTCTGAAACGGTTAAGAATAGGGCATATATGTTTTTCAGAAACATTTTGTTCAGAATCACCAGTACTATCACCCTTCAAAGCATGTACCTTTCGTTCCGACTCATCCTGTGTACGGTAGGAGTGGTTTGTAACCTAGGAGTAAGACTTTCAAAATTTGTTAATTTCGATATGTTTTGCTTGTATTTAAGTACTTTCTTTTTGCTTGAAACCCATTACATTTTGAATTGGTGGCTTATATTAAGCAAATTATTTACGCTTGGCTAAATATTTAATGAATGCTGTATGATATGCTTATAGCTGAATTTCTTCATGAATCATTCCATTATTCTTTTTAAAATTATATTAATTTGGTATATTTTGCTTGTAATCGCGTGTTCTTGTTTCATTACACCCCAGTAAATGTGGCATGAATGTCTCCTTATGCAGAGAAATGGCGTATTTTTCTCTAAATTCCATAAATTCAGTATAGCTTATAATCAAGTAATTACGTATGTTGTTATACCTAAGTGTGTTCAGCCTGGGATAGAATAATTAGGTATCTATTGCTTATAATGGTTGAGTTTGGTTAACTTTGAAAGTCTTAATAAGATATGCTAGTTTATATTTGGGATGAATTCGATGTATGCATTCGAGTAGACCTATTCTGTTGTTTTGTCCGTATTTGAATAGTCGGCAATGTTTTGTTTATTTACAAATGTATTTATTTATTATTATTAATTATTTATTTCGATATTAGAAAATTGTAATTAATAAATTCAGTATGCGACGCTTTTAATTGAGTAATTTGGAATGTGTTGTCTATAATCGAGGAGGTGTAGTTCAACATTTCAATAATTTTAAATGGTTTGATTATTATTTTTTATGATTTTATTATTACATTGCATTTACGTAGCCTACTCAAATCCACTCAGTCATAGTAAATCCACAACTACGACATTTCAAGCCATAGTAACTCAATTCGTTAGCTCCAGAAACCGTACTTCTATCTTTACCAAAAGCTACAGATATGTACTAGATGTTGAATGTAATGCAATAGTTCAGAATTTAAATGAAGATGTTAAACTGTTCTTATTTATTTCAGTCAAATAAATTGTTTGGGGTTTAGATTCTGGTCTCTTGAATATTCAAGACATTAAAGGAAGGTGGACTCAAGTTCATGCCTGAACTTCTTGTTTTTCAGACACACTGAGGAAAGTAAATGCCAGTGAAGAAAAAAATTATCTTCAGAAACGGAGACTTGTCGCTACCCAAAGGAGGCGTCGACCAAGAAATATATGGCAAGACCTGCGCATAAGAAATGCGCAAGAATCTTTACAGGAAGATACAATGAACGTATCTGAGTTTTTAAGGGCAGCAAGCCACTGTGTTGACCGGCTTGAGAGAGTAATGAGAACTGGTAATGCACGTAACCAAGATCCTGCAGAAAGTAACATTGCTGCTGCTACACCCGAGGCCATGGATACTGACATAGAGGTTGCTGCAGCTGCAGCTGTAGCTGCAGATGGAGCACAACCTGCAGGAAATATTCCAGATGCTGCACTCGAGCCTATGGATCCTGGCGTAGAGGTTGCTGCAGCTGTAGCTGCAGATGGAGCACAACAAGAAGATGAAGCCATTAATAGAGAAGCTTGTTGCATATGCTTCTTTGCTACCCCAAAAATAGCAGTTGACCCATGCGGCCATGGAACATGTGTGAGGTGCGCTTCTAAATGGCGGGAGCGAGAGATGGAACTGTATGGAACTGTGAGGTGTCCAACGTGCCTTACACGAGCAAATAAATTTATGCGTGTATTTTTTAGATATTTTGAATTTTATTTGGTTTTACCTAGCCTAGGAATTGTAATCGTCTTGTAGGCTAATTAGTAGTAATTGTAAAACTACCTATTTATCCATTTAATCTGTTTGTAAGCATTGAGGTAGGACTGTGTAAATAAAACAAATGTTACATTGTTAATATTTATGTTTATACACAAACACTTTAAAGTGAAATGCCAGTGTGGGGAAAGGGAAGTATATGTTTAATAGTTTAGGTATTTCAAGACAGCTAATAATATTTGTAGTTTATCATGTAACCGGAAGAACATAACTTACCTAACACATACACATACGAATGTAACATTTATAATATATATAATAAATACTATGAGTAATAAGGATACACATATTTTTACCAAAATTTGGTTTCTGCAACAAATTGTTTTGCCAACGCACGTAAGAACAGTTTAGCTGTATCAAATGTTACTCAAAGTATGGGGGCAGTTGAGTAGTACCAGATTTCAATTTTAGATAATAATGTAATAAACTGTAATATAATGCACCCAAGTTATTGAAGATAATTTTTAAATTCTAACATTGGAATGCTCTCTGTAATCATGCCCAGTGGCCAATTTAAATTTAAATTGAATTAACGAGAGGGTGATACTGCATACGAATATTAAAGAGTTTCAATAAGCTTACATGTCTAAATGACGGCATCTGTAGTTCAGTTGGTAAAGTGTCGGTCAGCAGTGCGAGGGGTTCTCGGTTCGTTTCCCGACTCGGGAAAGGATGTCGTTTTGTTTCTTCACCTCATTTCACCCCCATCGGCTCTTTAGACCTCGTTGCTAAAGGGCCAATATACACTCTTCCACTCATACACATTTCTAAATGACGAACATATAAGGCTGTGCTATTGTTATTGTTTAAAGATGCTAATGCCACATTTTGGTCACCATTAGATAAATGTTTCGAGAGTTATGGCAATCATACGAATGCTGCTATTTTAAAATACTGCAAACAAATGAGGTTATGTCATTCTCTACAAGTTGCTAACACACCAATATTTATTAAAATAGGATTTGCAGTTACAGTTATACCTCGTAAAAGTTCGAGCAGGGCTAACTTCCAACTGACGGAATCACGATGTATAACCATATAAAGGTGCTTCTCATTTCTGCTGACTGTAGAGTAGATAAATGCCACGTTTCCATATCGTATTAGAATAGAATCGAGGATCGAAAGGTATTTAGTCAATACTTGTTTACATGCAAAATTTAAATTATAACTGAAATCACTTTGGATCAGAGTGTAGAAATACGCAGTGGGAAATATTTCGTTACAGCAAGAATGTTGGCAGCAAAGGAAAACAAACGCACAGTTAAATGATTCACATTCACAGCCGTAGAAGAACAGGTCTGGGCACTCGCCTGGAAACTTGACCCCCTTGTTGTTTGGCTGTATTTCACCAAGTTACCGAGAATATTGTGTTTTATTGGCGCTTCAGTTAGGGCGGTTGGACTGAAACTCCGACCACTTCCCTCCTACTAAGAAAAACAATTCATCAAAACGTATTTTTTTTTAATTTATGAAATACTTCCTTCGCTCAAAATTTAAAAAAAAGGCTCCAAAATTCTTTATTTACTTTATAATGTTAATAATTTTAAAAAGTGGACGGAGTTTGAGTCCGAGCGCCCGGATTACAGCGCCAAAACGTACAACATTCTAAGTAATTTGACGAACTACAGCCAAACAACAAGGGGGCCAAGCAAAATACATTGGTAGATAGGCGAGTGTCCAGACCTGTTCTTCTACGACTGTGTTCACATTAAAGAAAAATTAAGACAAAAAAATTAAATGGACACGGGGAAATTCCTCTGCTGGTGAAATGACTTTGAAGCTTGTGAAATAATGTGTAATTTGATTTCTCCATAATAACACATATTACACACATGAGTTTATTAGACTCGAGTTCGAAAGGGTGTAGCTAAAATTCTATTATACGAAGCTGATTTTATTAATAAATCTTAAAAGAAAAACGTTCAATTAAAGTCTTACTGATTTATTTGTTATTTTTCAATAACACTCCTTTTTTCTTTTCTCTTTCTTTCCAATATACAAACCCATAGACAAAACATTACGCTGAGACATACACACTCGCAGACAAGCATAATTTCCAACATCATCCCAACCCAAAAGTGTGTTCTTCATAAGTATCGCCTTGGACAATGGATGACTCGACCTCGTCGGGTGACCTTCTCATAGGCCGAAACTTGAATTGAGTCGTTCACGATTGATGTGGGTGTCTCCAAATCATTATTGCACGAAGAATTATTATCAAAATCCTCTTCTTTTGTAAGTGCCTTGTGGTTATCCATACCCCTACAGGATATTTCCAATGGATAAAGTCGTTTGATTGGACTCCATAAAGTTCCCTTGGCGGTCCGAACTCTTACCGGGCGTTCTATACCATCTCTTCCGGGAACCATTTCTTCGACTACACCAGAGTTCTGTTCTAGCAGCCGTGGTGAGCACATCGTGCGCACCACCGTCCAGTCTTCCAGACCTTCAGCTTTTCTACTGTCCCCTGTCTGTGTGCCTGATACGTAACCGTGCCAACGAAAGTACACAATGCAGGGAGGTAAATATTGCTTCAGGCCGGGTAGGCACCTAGCTAGTTAAAAGTTTTGTATTTTAGGCGAGCTTGCAAGTGCTCGGCAACGAGGGACAATTGAAAGGTTTCTGTCTGCTGCTGTTTTAACAGCGGCAGCCAACTCTTCAAGTATTCATTAGCCATCATAAATATTTAGTGTTAGTGTAGCTTATATTTAGTCGTTACATTGATTAGTTTTTCTACTCCCATCACCCCTTCGGGGGCCCATCCCGGCGTCATGAGTGACGCCAAAAAACGCAAGCAGGACGACCATGTCCCAGACCCCAGCGACCAAATGGATTCCGGGAGCGGATCCAGCCAACAGGGACAACAGAGCCCTACATCCCAGGCACAAAAGCCAGCACTGCGCCCAATTACAGTCTATCACACCAAGGACTGTACCTACGGAATGGTCCTGGCCCTATTCAAGGACCAGTTAAGTGTCCCAACAAAAAACCGCCTAGTCCCGCAAGGAGTGCAGTACCTGCCGCAAACCATTGCTGACTACAAAGCAGCCATTCAGATCTTAGAATCTGTAAGCGTGCCCTTCAGTGTCCTCACGCCTCGTCATGAACTGCTCCTCAAGGTCGCCACTAAGCGACTAGAGTGAACCCTCCCCATCTCGTGGATACGAGATGAGCTCCGCGAGCTAGGCTTCGAACCTGGCAACATAGAGCCCAAGCTCTCCCAGTGCGACAGGCAGCCTCTCCCAGTGCAACAGGCAGCCACTGCACATGTTTGTAGTGGAGCTGCCTAACACGGAGCAGTCCCACCAGATTTTCGACCTTAAGTATCTGTGTGGCCTCGCCGTCAAGGTCGAGGACTACCACCGCCCTGAAGGCCCGCCCCAATGCAGTAAGTGCCAAAGATTCGGGCACTCGAGTAAGGTGTGTCACGCCCCTCCCCGATGTCGTCTCTGTGGAAAGGGACATATGACAGTGAACTGCGACCTTGACAACAAGGACGACAAGTCACTGCGCAAATGCGTAGGATGCCAAGGCAAGCACGCCGCCAATTACAGGGGCTGTGAGGCCTATAAAGTAGAGAAGTGGCGATTTCTCCCACAAGAAGAAAGAAAGAAACGCCAACAACAAAGTAGGGCATCTCTCCAGGCTCAGAGCCAGCCCCAGAAAAACTTCCGCCCCTCCCGCCCCCATGGGCGCAAACAGGCCCAGACGGTGGAAGATTTCCGCCACCCAACAGGCCCTGCGCAGTGCTCGCGATGCCAGCGATTTGGACATGTAGAAGGGGGCTGCAGCGCCGGACCTAAATTTAGGTACTGTGGAGGCGACCACTTAACCTTCACTTGCGAGATACAGAACGACCGCACCAAGGTCAAGTGCGTACACTGTGGAAGCAACCACTGCGCCAGCTACAAAGGCTGCAAAGCCTACAAAACAGCGAAATGGAGCCGCCTGCCACATGAAGAAAGGCAAGCCAGACAAATGCAATCCAAGCAAAGTATTAGGGAAAATACTCGCGCAAGCGCGTGGCAACCACTGCCACAACAAAATCAGACGGCAAACCCATCAATGCAAAAACAACCACTGCAAAATACATTCATCTCACACTGGGCCCAGCAACAGGCACAGCCAATACCGACATATAATAGGTACGGCTGCCTACAGTACGAAACTGAGTTCCCGACTCTAGCGAATAACCCGATTTCGCGTGATCCAAGAATCCGCTGGAGCACGAAAGTTAATTATAAGAAAAATACCGCAAAAAATAACCAGAATAGTGGCCCAAAAACTGCAAATAAGCAGCAAAAACACACCAGCGAACAAGAGACGAGAGGCCACACTCGTATTTTACAAGTGTTGCAAAATAAATGCCTAAGAATCGCGGCAGATGCACCTAGGTACACACCTATACGATACTTGCATGTAGAGCTTAAACAAGAGCTGCTGCAAGATGTTTTCCGTAAAATGGCAGAGCAATTTTATGCTACTAGCCAAAATAATTTAAATCCTTTAATAGCAAGCCTTGGGGTTTATATTCCTGATGAAAATCAGCGTTATAAGCGACCAAAATCGCTTCTAGCGCATAGGCCTCCTTAGTTTTCTCGGTCCGGAACCAGCGGGCGCTGTGATTGGCCGGAGGCCCGGCCACTCGTGGAGCCCCTGCCCCGCGACCTACTCGCGGTTTTCTAAACTCTCGCGAGGTCCGGAACATGAAATACACTGTCTCGCGACTCGCCCTAGCGCCTGCGCAGCTAATAGATATTAATTAGCTGGTAAATTAGTTAATAGTAAGCCCCCATAACATTAAGAACGTATTTTTTTAAAATCAGGTATTTAATTACAAGTCACCCACACACCTCCCCTCTAGGCATCAGCTTTGGCACGGCCCGCTTTAGGAGCTTTCTGCCTGTGCTGACGAGGACTGACATCACCACCTGTCATGCTGCTTGAGCCCGTCTGGAAGCCTTCAGCCCCAGTACCGGTCTGAGTATGCATGGCAGGAGCCGCACAAATACACAAAACAATTACAAGTTACACTTACAAGTGAAACCTGGGGTAACACGTAATATTTCTCAAGACTTTAAGATTTTCTCCACGAAAACAACACTACGAAGCACTATGTATTTCACAGCATATGGCATACCGCATAATATACACTGTACAGCCTATGGCTCACGTGGCAGTGCCGCTGTTGAAATTACATTGCTATACTTTATTTAAATAAGTAATTATTATTATATCATACACTAACAAATTAACACGTTTAAATTATAGAAATTGCTAGCTGTAAGTTAGTTGTGGTGTTTTCTGTCGGTCCGGAACGGCGGAGGCCTGTGATTGGCTGAAGCTGTGATTGGCTGGCAGGATCACTAACGGCCAATCAGAGGGCTCCTGCTTGCACAGATATTTCTGTGCTAAGCACGAGTCCTAAAAACGTAATATTTAAGTCATTTTAACGTAATATTTTAGTCGCCTATATATTTTAATTTAATGCTGGCTCATCAGGCTTGCCTGTGAGCTAGTTAAGTGTATTAATTTGTGTACTTTTAAGAGTGTTTCAGGTGTCTACTGGGGATACGGGAGGACGAGGCGCCTTAAAACCTCGTCCTCCACCAGTGCATTGTGCTAACACGCAGTGCACTGGTTAAAAACCAGTGCCCTCCCAAAAATAAAGAAAAGGAAAAGAAATAAATAAAGAAACAAAGCTCCCGCCCCCCCTGCCCCATCTTACTTCACAACTATTTTAACAACCTGGACCTTCCTACTTTTCCAGTGCCACTTTTATTTTTAATGCATGTAACTGCTGAGTGGTTACACTCCTATTCTGTCGAGAGGGTTTTTACGGTACTATGCCGGTTTTTCCCTCTCTCTTCTTAGATTATGGCTTAGCTATAGGTACACTTAGGGAGGTAGACATGGCCCCAATTGCGGCCATGTCTGCCC
>PNEQ01077058.1:26573-79400 GCA_003012365.1 Medauroidea extradentata | reverse complement strand
ACGGTAACATATGTGCAATCCCCCACTTTGAACTTTTCATGGTAAAGTATGTGCAATCCGCCACTTTGAACTTTTCACGGTAACATATGTGCAATCCCCCACTTTGAACTTTTCATGGTAAAGTATGTGCAATCCGCCACTTCTGTACTCGTAGGGATCCCATATTTTGTTTTAAAGCATTTGGCATTTACGAATTTGCAGCTCTGCTTCGTGGTCTGTTGTTGGATGTTTCTAATTGTCACGTGTCTTTGGGTTCTGACCAGTGGCGTGTGGTGAGCAGTTCCAAGGTAAGCTGGCGTTAGCTCAGTAACAATTTCTGTGCAGATATCAGTGAGGCCATGAACTTTCCGCGAGAAGAGTTTCGCCCCAGTTCGTTTCAGTGCCTTATGTGCACATGTGCATAGTCAGCGATTGGGTGATTTAACTCTCACGTGTCTTGGGGTTCAACCTGCAAAAGTAGGGATGGGAAAATTTCGCTAATTCAATTACCTGCATGTTAGAATGCAGTGTCCTGTGCACGCTCAAGCCCCTACCATTTGTCCACTAGCTGCTAGTCAGTGGAACAACAGACAATGAACGAATAGTCGGGGCTTGAGTATGCATAGGATATTTGATTCTAGCATGTAGGTCATTGAATTCTTCCCATCTCTAAACATACGTGTGGTGTGATTGGCACAGTCAAATCTTAATGTGACTGGCACAGTCAAGTGAGAGACGTGTGCTCATAAATACTACGCTGCCAATATCCATGAGTAAGGACTAGAAAATTTCGCGAATTCAATTACCTGTAGGCTAGAATCCATTGTACTATGTATACTCAAGCCCTGTCTGTTGTTCCACCGAGTATCAGCTAGTGGACACATAGTCGGGGCTTGAGTATGCATAGGATAGTTGATTCTAGCATACAGGTAATTGAATTTGCGAAATTTTCCAGTCCCTATCCATGAGGCATAACTAGAGACATGCAAAATTCGCGTTATCATTTGGTAGCAGACTAAACTTTACATTCCTATACATAACAGAGCCTAATCTGCAATTCAATTGGCCACGAACTTTTATGTGCTGTCATTGACGTGTGTTACGTATTTACAGAGATTGGCCTATCTACCGTGTAAGCATTCTCCGCGACAATATCGGCCAGCAGGAGACGTCGAACGAGACTATAGTCACTTGAAGTCTAATCATCTGTCGGAAAATAACGCTAATTTTGCATGTCTCTAGGCATAACTGCAAGCGTGCTCGTAAGGGACTGAAACAAACTGAGGCAAAATTATTTTCGCGAAAAGTTCATACATCTCAAGATCCAGTAACAACCGTACAACTGGGTCTAACAGAGCGAAATGCGGCCAATCACAAGTTAGCTACAAGACATCCATTCAACACGTGGTGCGACGTCTGCAAAACAACGAGACGTCTGAGAGGCTGAAGTTAACACTTGGAAGTAAACAGGAACAGTTGATAACAAACTCAGATTACCTTGCAACACCTTCACCACACGCCACTGGTTCTAACCACAAATCACATACGTGCGGTGCAGTGATGTAGCGTGTAGTTATTACAAGATGTGCGATGCTAAGTAATGATTTTACCTAACACTGAGTTGTCTAAGGAACATTAGACAGGTTGAGGCCGGCACACTCCACAGATAGTAGCGTAGAAGAAGCCAGGACCCCGATTAAATACCATCTCCTGCTATTTGCATCGACTCAACGTAACGCAGGTGCAAATTTTACGTTACACCCATTAAAAGCTACCTATATTTAGAGATGATAGAGTATCGCGAAAATGAATTGTTGCCAACATACCATTGAAATCGCTGTAGTTTCTTGCAACGTGTATGACTGGGTGATATACAGGTGCGGATTTAAGGGGAGGGGGCTACCGGGCTGAAGCACCCCCACCCTCCCAAATTGTGTTCCAACAGTACGTAGCCAAAGTATGTCCAGTCGCCTAAAGTAAACTGGAGTTTTGTTCTATGATGATCCATGTATAGAGATGATGGTATATCGCGAAAATTAGACCTATTTGTGCCAACATACCCTTGAAAACACTGTAGTTTCTCGCAACACGTATGATTGGGTAATATACTTATGACATTCCGTAGCTGTCTGCAGATCTATAACAGGTATCTAATATTACAATGGTGGGTTTTGTATTTGCTCAGTCAAATAGCGAAACAGCTCCGCGTACATGCGAAGGCCAATAATCTTATGGTAGGCTTAACGTACGTTGAAATCCAGCAAAGAGTCAAGTTTTTCCGCGATAAACCATCATCTCTATCCATGTACTTAAAATGTGTCCTACTTTTTATGTGTGTTATATTTAATGTTCTGCAACAGTATACAACAACTCTTTCACAATCCATAAATTCACGTAAGCCACTGGAGATACGTACGTCTGACAATAACAGGCAAAACATATTACATTAGCGAGATTCTTTTTGTTTCAGTCAAATAGAGTAACAGCTCCATGTACAGGGAAAAACCAGTGAGCTTTCGGTACGTAAAACCCAGCTAACAGTCAAGTTTTCCCACCATAAACCATCACTTATGGAGATATTTAATAGGCCCCCCAGGATACATTCTCTAGTAATACCTATGCTTCGATTCTTCAACACTACTGCCTCACGCCCAAAGCTTTTAGTTGGAGCTAATACCGCAAGCCTTGGAACACGACCACGTGGAGTTTCAGTAATAATTTTTATTAGCACAATTACATGAGCGACGAGTCTGTAAAAAAACACGCTGCAACTACCTGCAAACCAGCGCTGCAAAGGTTCACACTACGCCCTGAAACAAGTTGATGTAAATTTCTTTTAACTAAAATTTGAGGTTCGTATTAATAGGAGGCCAGAAATTCTCGCGAATTAGCACAATATTGACTTCCAGCGTAGTCGTATTTCAGTTTACTGTTATTTTATATCGCGGTTTATCAGACATACAGTGAAGCTGTCCGGACAAATAACCAATGTGCAGTGAATCAAGAACGAATCCCTTGGAGTAACGTATTACACAGTGGAGTAGCAGCCAATAGACAAACTGCTGAAACCCAAGTCCTATACATTATTGAATATTTTAACATTTGACTTTACATCTACGTTGTGTGCGAATTCATAAGAAGCAATGTATTAAAAGCTATCATAAAGTCAAATGCTAAAGTTTTCAATTGTGTAAAGGAACTTAAGTATACACATAACTTTTGATTCTACCTTGCAGTAGCTGAACCCACGAAATTTTCCTGTCCCTATTATATGAGACCAGGAATTTTCGAGGATTTAATTGAGAGGTTGGATTTCTAGCTCATGTTTATGATGGGAACTTTTTTGATTAGGACATTGTTTATGAAACGTCTCCTTGAGAACTCTCAACTAATAACGATCTTGCATGAACACTCCGCACGGACATCCCTACTACATTGTGAGCTTTACGAATCCTCACTCACTGGAGCAGCAACCAACCAACAAGTAGCCGAGGTAAGAGTTTACACATGGTTGTTGGATCAAACTGACAGGTTGCTGAATTCGCGAGATTTCCAGGCCTGTAACCCTAATGTTAACGCAGTGCTAGACTGTGCTAAATCACTTATTTCAGAGTTTTAACTAGCAAAGCAGACCGTTTACGTTATTATTCACACACCTTGATTTGGTTTTCGTAGTTATATCTTCCAAATGGCGACAGTCTGTTTCCATGCAATTTTAAGTATCTCCCTATGTTCCGCATCATCTCCAGGTCATGTCTGTAGGTACTGCCCCCATGCGCCTTCAGATACTTCCAGAGATCAGGGTAACGGGTTGGTAACATAATGTAACCCCCGACGGTGATCGACATCCTGAAGATATATACTTCTGTACGTTCATTAATGTCCTTGTTGTGTGTGAAGGGGCACCATCCTATTGGAACAATACAATGAGATTACCTACATCGTTGACTTTCGACTGTAGAGAGACATGTGCAGTAAATGATCATCATCACTAGTTTGGTTTGTGATATGACTTTATGCATGTAATTCATACAATTTATTTATTATTTTTTTTTTTCGTGGCGAATATTATAGGTACGTATTTTCCAATACACCGAAGCTTGCACCTTATACAGTGGTTTTATGAAGCATGAGACCAAATTTTACAAGGGTATTGCTAACGTGAAAAGAAGAAATTGGAGATAGGGTACCGATGGTCCACTTCACATATCCAGGATTATAGACGTCCTTGAAGGAGAAGTTGGATAATTACATGTGTTCACTTCCGGGTTAAGGAAGAGTTTAACTTCCCACAAGGCCATCGTAGCTACAACTATAACCATAGGGCACGTTTTACACGAAAATTATGTGTGTTATATTAGTGCTTTTTTGTCTAGTTACGACATACCGATTAAATACTACTATGGCATCAAATATTACTTTCCGGTCCCAGTAACAACATTGTATGCAACAGCTGGGTCCAAACCTCTATTTTTCACACGATAGGGGTATACCATGCACCACATCATTTATTTATTGCAGATTTCGGTCTACTTACTTCACGTGTCACATTTTGTTTTGTTCCTCTAACGAAGGTTCTTTTCATAATATCCCTCAAAATATTCTTTTCGGACTTCTGCAGTACTTAATATTTGTGATGGACCAAGGGTGGCACAATTCTCGTCTCTTATTTTTCACGTGAGCAAATACCCTGACAAAAGACGCATGTTTCTGAAATACATCGTATAATTGGACGACGTATATAGTATATACTGCACAGTATTACTGTAGCAAACAAATAACAGTTCGCTAGTGGTAAACCAGAATTATCATCGGCCCAGTCAAATGTGAATACGCGAATAACTACATAAGAGTGAAAGACCATTGGACATATAGCCACTATGTTGACCATGTAGACACTATATAGGACATGTTGACAACACATAGGACGTGTAGGCATTACATAGGACATGCAGACGCAACATGGGTCATTTAGACACTACATCGGACATGCAGACACTACACTGGACATGTGTGCACTACATTGGTCATGTAGGCACTACATTGGACATGTATACACTACATTGGTCATGTAGACACTATGTTGACCATGTAGACACTATATAGGACATGTTGGCAACACATAGGACGTGTAGGCATTACATAGGACATGCAGACGCAACATGGGTCATTTAGACACTACATCGGACATGCAGACACTACACTGGACATGTGTGCACTACATTGGTCATGTAGGCACTACATTGGACATGTATACACTACATTGGTCATGTAGACACTACATTGGCCATGTAGACGCTTCATTGGAACGTAACAGTCAAAATAATATTGTATTTTATTTTTATATTTTATTTTGTATCTCAAAAGAACGCTGCGACAGGGAATCGACTTGTGTCCTGAAGATCTGTACACTTCTGGCTGCCGTGTCTATTATTGTAAATATATCGGTGTCTTTGCGTTTACGCCGTACGTCTAAAACCTTTTGTAACGATTTCTAAACGTGTTTGTGAAGCAAATGAACGTCGTTGTTTTTTATTTATCTAAGTCAGTTTGTATTTATAGTGTATTAGAGTAATGGTAGGGTAACTATAAATTATACTAAATGCAAAGCGAACAACGCCTCCCCTAAAATAAAATTTTCAGGTAAGCAATTGTCACTTAAACATAATACAATGCGTTGGTTAGGAGTTATTTTTCTTTGCAAGCAACGTTTTTTGTTGCCAACGTTTACGGGTTGCCAACGTATTGTACTTTCAGTATTACTTACAGTTATCTGATACATGTATTCACAAAAGTACAATTGATTTAGGTTTTTGAATAACATTTGCTAGCTGTCTAAATGGTGTACTTTGTCATATAATTGTCTATAGCAGGAGTGTTTTTTCTCAGTAGCATGTTTGGTTATCAAAAGGAAGTAGAGTATTAATCGAAAAGAGTTTTAATGGGGACTGATTCCTGTTATATTGGATTCATGGTTTTTCAAATAAATCGGAGAATAAGTATTTCGTTTTATGCTTTGCTCTTCGACAAGGCACATATTTCTTTTTAATCCCTTTTGGAATAGATACGGCGAGGTATCTGTTACTGTTGTGATCACTGAAGTAGCTAGAGTAATTATTTATTTTTAGTCATCTGTTTTCTGCTACAAAATAACGAAGATCCTGATGTCGCAACAATTTCATAAACTCTTTAAAGGCATGTTTTCTATGCCCTGTCGTGTCAAACTAATATCGATACATCACTATATGGCAGGATACTACCGTGCAGAGGTGTGACATAATTATACAGTATACGATAAATAGAGCCTGAGGTTTTTGATGAAAAGAATTTTACAACAATTTGTTTCTATGACTTATGTGCACATCTGCCCGTCTGCTTCGTGGTCAGTGATTGGGTGTTTTTAACGATCAGCTTCTCTGGGTTTTACCCACAAATCACAGACGTATGGTGTCGCAGTAACTTTGTTCTGATTGGCATAGCCAAATAAGCCACGCCTCTGCACTAATGCATTCTGCTAATAACCATGAAACATATCTTCAGATGTCCTCATAAGAAATTAAAACAAATTGCTTCAAAGTTATATTCACCAAAAATCAGTGGGTCTAACGATGAGAAATATTTCCCGAAAATGTGAAATAATTATGGCACACCTGTGAGTGTGGTTTGTTCGGGCGCCCCATCAGCTGAGTAGAAGGCCTTCCGGTTCGCCCGAGGAGAGGGCAAGAAGACGAACAGGTGTTCAGTCAATATGGCGTCCGCAGCCACCCTTCTGAAACCTGTTTCGTCCGCTCTCTCCGACCCCATCCCACCCTCGTTTTCCTCACGCACCTGAGCCGTCCCTCGCCCTCGCACAAAGATTTCCTTCTCCCCTGCTGCCTCCCCTGAACGAACCCCACACCACCCCGAGGCCAAAATAACTGGCAGGTCTGAGGAGGAACCCTCGATGGACCCCCAGGTGATCGGTACAGTCCGCTGCCGTGAAAACTCGGGCCCGAGGTATACGCGGCAACTACTGATGATGAGCAGAGTTACGGACTCCACAGTCCTGTACACAGTGTCTATTACTACGTGTATACACCGTGTGCTGTTCCAGTGAGTGGCCAGTTGTACATGGGACAAGGTATCCAGGGAGTCAGTGAGTGTTCATGCAGGTCTGCTATTGGTTCACATTCCTCAAAGTTGGAGTTTAAGGCTCGGTTTCAGTCGCCATATCGAATTGTATTATTTTTCGCTTTTTTTTGGAATTCTGAAAAGAAAAAAGTTAAACATGCTATTATATCTCAAATTCTATTTACATTTCGCTACAATACAGGCCTTGCGATTTGGCTGTTAACTTATAATTACGCAGAAATTTGTATGGCAAATTTTTTTATATTCATAATTTACCCGACAAATTGCGGCGTTATTATAAGTTAACGGCTAAATCGCAAGGTTGTACTGTAGCGAAATGTAAGTCGAATTTGAGGTACAATCGCATATTTAACCATTTTCTTCTCAGAATTACAAAAAAGTGAAAAATAAATAATAAAATTCAATATGGCGACTGAAACCGAGCCTTAATCGACAGTGACCCAATCAGGAAAGTAATTAACGTGTACAGGAGTTTGAAATCTAACGTCTTCTAAAATGAATTCGCGAGAATTTACGGGTCTCTAATTATGAGATCAAGGCGGTTACACAATTGAAAACTTTATCATTTGATTTTAATATTTGACTTTACGATAGCTTTCAATACATGGCTTCTTATGGAGTTGTACACAACGGCATCGCCAAAGCTGAAGTCAAGCAGCATTGACTTTACGATTCCGATAAACTGAGAACCTAAAGTCAAATTCAAGATTTCCGTTCGCAAAGAACAGCTGGTTACGCATGCTATAATAAAAAAATGATTATATTTATTATGGTTATGTTCTCCAGAATTGGCATTTCATGAGAAATTTAACAGCCGTGTTTTAAGTGTACTCAAACAACGTTGTAAATGGAGTTCCATAAGTATTCGTAAATGAACTTTAAATTTCGTCAATATATGACGTTGCCTTTGTTCAAAAAGTGTTATAATAAATGGAAAACATTTTAATAACAGAGCTTAGATTTTAATATTTACGTGACAGGCTTTTATGGCTAATATATAATTATATAAATCTCAATCTTTAAAAAAAAAAACAGATTCCCAATCGATTTTCAACTATTGTTACTTTAATTTTATTTTTGTATTGGATATTGTCGAAACACTTAAGTAACGAAAACGTAAAGTCAGATGTTAAAGTATACAATTGTGTATATGTCTTAAATCTAGGATGCTGAGAGAAATCCCAGAAATACGTGAGTCCGTACATTGCCAAATAAACATGCAGTCAACCAAAATAATTTTCGACCGAACAAGAAATTAAACACACAAAAGTTAAGTTAGATACACTCTGTTATTGAGTGGATAAAAAATCTGTCTACAAGAAACAAAATATTTTGATGATCCAATGTTTACGTCTATTAGTTATACCAAAATATTTTCTAAGTTTGTGGATGTTGCTGAAATGAAAGCACAAGGGAAATAAGTTTAATTTAAAAAAAAAGCTTTTCTTCGTTAGCTCGCTGAGTAACGCCGACATAATCTATGGAGTTGGTGGAAGGTCTGTTTTAGTGACATTTATCTGGTCAGGTTTCTTTCCATTTTACGTCGTACGTTGACCGCTAATGTGAAGAAAGGCTACTGACGTGTCTAAGTGTGTAATGTGTGTACTCTATTTCTTGTAACTTCAGTAAATTTTGAAAATTGTGAGGATACTTCATTTTCATGTGTTATACATGCTTGACGCAACGTCAGTTTATATATTTACCCTATAACGATAATGGATCATCCACTCCACCGTACGTACACTAACATTTATCTTGCTCTGTGATTGATGTTGCATAATGTTAAGGGGTATGGAAAGGTACGATGTGAGCGGATGACTGGAATACTAAATCGTCAATAAAATCTGAACTACTCATCAAAATTCGATGACATTATTTTTGTAATATCTAGGCCTCTATAACAACCGAATTTCAAAAATACTGGCGTTTTGATTTGAAAATAATTTTACTATGCAAAAATCTCTGCGCGAGAGGTTTGCGGATGTTAAAATTATTTTCAAATGAAAACGCGACTATTTTTCGAAATCGGCTAATATAGAGGCCTAGATATCATCATACAAAAAATTACACAGATGACCGTTTTTCAATTTTGTAGAGTTTGTGGTTTCAAGCCCTTATTTTTCTAAAAAGAGTTTTTAATTTTTAACTCGAAAGTAAAGCGTAATACTGCATAGTACTATATAAATAAACGTCCGCTGATAAAATATCTACTCGGCAAAAAAAATATCATAGAATTGTGATGAGTGGTTCAGATTTTATTGAAGATTGAGTATTGCCCCTTAACATCAGTCAGAGCTGAAAGAACTATCAATATGTACTGTAGTTATACGAAACATAATCTACTATGGTTATTGTGAGTGATTCAAGTACGTTTTGTTTCCCCCCGGCTCTGTGGTGGTTCATAGTTCCCTTTGCTTGAAATGAGACCGTACAGTGCTGAACAAGCATTCATCTCATCTGCATACTCCTATGTCCCTCACTGGGAGACAATGTTGCGGGTTCCAGTCTGCCATACTGAGAGTGCTGTATTTCTGGCGAAGGAATTATTTAAAAAGGAAGAGGGTAGTACTTTATTATTTGAGGAAAATGCCTTCCATCTTTGCATATTTTAAAGTATTTAGAAAACAATAAATTATATGTTTTCTGTGTACTCTTTTGTTTCATGTCAAATTATATGACTAAGCTTGACATTTATTCAAGTTGCTTTCTTGGAAAATTCTGAAATATAAATACATTTAAGTAAACGTGGTCTTTTTGATTAAAATACACTATTAAACAGCCTTGAAAAAAATTGATTTTTTTTTCAAGCGGCTTAGCTTATTAGAATCGTGTCGCAAGTTTACTGATTGCATTAAAGAAAATACTTAAAAATGTACAAACTGTGAAATCATGTATGAACAGCCTAACATTTAAATAAATGGAGAATGAGTTTACTCAATCAACTGTTTGTTCAACAACAGTCAACTTATTTTACGTTTGGCTGTATTTACAGTTAGTTTAAACAAATTGGCAGTTTATCTTGGCCGGATGCAGAAAGTTTTCCGCGCACGTAATTTTCATTGTTGTACTTCTTCTTTATTATTGCTGTGGGTGTAGATTTGTTGGGTGCTACTGCCGATGTGATTATAATCCCAGTGGAACTGCCAAGTATCCAGCTAGTTAGGCACTGACTGTACTTTACCAAAAGGTTCGTTTTTTGTCCCCTCCTTGTAATCGTGCAGCGTCGAACCCAAACTTTTGCTTCTTTTTGGAACGGTTCTTCTAATGACCATTTTACACGATCAAGGTTTTGTCTCAAATGAAACTGGGATTTTTATTTAATTTAGCTTCTTAACTCGCACAAATACCACAATCACAGATAAGAAGTCGTAAGAGCTCGTATCACCTGTAGTATTGAATATTTCTCAACTTCTTTTCGATTCAAGTTTTAATGAATACGTATTTAAAATTTGACAAGTTGCATCGTTAAATACTTTATATTGAATCACACACATCGTCGGAGGCCGCGGTGGCCGAATGGGCAGACCATTCACCTCACACCAAAGCGATCCGGGTTCAATTCACGGCAGGGTCAGTTCCAGGATTTCCGCATGTGGGAATCGTGCCGGACGATGCCTTTGGTCGGCGGGTTTTCTCGGGGATCTCCCATTTCCTCCACCCCTTCATTCCGCCGCCGCTCCGTACTCACCTCATGTCACTTCTCACCAGCTCTAAAGACTTCAATGTTGAGTGCTGACCAAAATATCTCACTCACAATCACGCACATCATGTCTTTATAAGAAAATAATTTCTAGCATTAAAATGAATCATCGAAATAACAACAAAGAAGTACAGAAACTTATTTATAAAGACAATGGTGGCAATTCCTTCCCCTAACTTGTTAGTCATGTTACAAAACTTAGTAACAGCACAAAGAAGTCATGCATCCCCTTAAAATGTTTGTTTTCATACGAGGATATTATTTTGATATTAATATCACATTTTTGGATTTAGTAATTATATTTGATAGTCACAACAGAATCGGCGATTTTTAAGACTATCGCATCAGAAAATCAAAATAATACAGGAGGATTTTATTAATGTCATACAAAAAACTTATCTATATGAAAAGAAAATCATTATTTAAAATTTATGGCTTTAGAGATTAAATTCTCATATACAGTATCGTATAAAATTACGCTTATGTAATCAAGTGTCTTCCATAAACAGGTTGGAATAAACCCGCGCAAAAGATTTTTATATTTTTACTTTACTTTTATCGCAGTACTTACTTACGGTTAAAGTTTATGTAATGTGTCAAATCGAATTCAAATAACTGCAGTGCATTGTTTGATTGCGGTAAATAACAACATTATTCAATAATGGACGTAGGGAAGAAGAGATGGTTGGCTACGTGTTTAGCAGACACTTTACAAACCTGCAGGTCTTACCGACACTATGTAGAAGACTTCAGCCATCGCCTGACAGCGTTAGTTACAGGTGTCAACATAAACAAATGTGTGGTCAGCGCGAAAACATGGTTGCGGTCAGACGTTCAGCAGCTAGATGGTAGCAGTGGAACATTGATAGCTGCCTCTTCTACCCCAAGAAAGATCAATACGTCGTATTACATTTGTACTTGCATTCCTTTTCGCACGGAGCCACCTCACGAAGGCAATGTGAACAAATAATCCTTATTATAAAGAATATTAAATTTAGTAAGTTTTTTTAGTGGAATTTTAATTCTTTGAGATTGGCACATAACGTCACCAAAACCTTAACTCGCAAAAATAATAATTTTTAAAAAAATATTTTTGGTATTTTAAATACATTGCCTCATTGTCTTCTGGCAAAAATCATTTTTTTATGTTCAGAGACACTTTGAAGTGAAAGGCTTAGAAAGTCATTTCAGCTCTGCTCTGTTCAAGAGTCTTCAAGTGGAGGGAAGAATTGCTAGAAGTAGAAAAAAATTCAAAATTTCAACAATTTATTTCAAATATAAACGTGTTTTCATATGCGTGAAGCAATGTGCAGTTACAATGAGAATTTTATTTAAATTCATTATGTTCACTGGTTTTTGCTGTGGATAGAGAAAATAAAGAAACACGTAAATTTTTACTTTGAAGTGCCTTTATGGGAAACCCGGCCGAGGTAAAGAGGAAAATGTCATCCTATATAACGTCTACCTAACTAAAAATTTCGTACTAATATCAAATTACGATATTTTCCCACTTCAGCGCTATTAATATAAATATTTTTATGTCCAAGGGCCGCCGCGGTGTAGCGGTCAAGACCACTCGCCCTCCGCCTAGGCGATCCGGGTTCGATTTCCGATCTGATCTATCGCATGTGGCGGACGTTGTCATTGGCCGGCAGGATTTATCGGTGTGGCCTACTTCCATTTCCTCCATAGTTTCACCCCGTCGATACTCCATTGTAGGACTTCATGGCATCATTCATGGATTGGAGAACGACTACAATTCCTCAGTTTAGATGTCTGCCATGTGATGCCCTCTCCACAGATTCACTTCCTACTTGGTATTTATTTTTATTTTATTTTGTCCAATTTTTTTTTTCCGGAAAATCTTGATCACCTGACGTCGGCGAAAGTTCCGATGAGTCGAACATGACCGTGCGAATAAATAACAGACTTATAGTATAAATACACAACCCACCGCTATAAATCAAGAAGTATCGGCACACCTGAGGAGCACTAAATTTTCTGCGCCAATATGTTACTTTTGATGGTTATATGACTTGTAGAAAGGCGAAGTTTGCTTACTGTCCGTGTTGGCAGTAACAATGGCGAAACATAATGCCGCCAACTGTTGGCAACACCTAAATATTGTGACTTATTGCACTTCTGACACGTAAACATGCACACCGAATATGTAGTTTGAAAGCTGTATAAAAATATATGTAAATTTCCGACGTGTATGTCAAGTCCCATTAAATTTCTTTCGTTAACTGTACATCAAGATCCCCAAGCAACAAAACTAATTTGGCCATGTCTCTGAGTTTTTTAATGTTAATTATTGTAACTAATACTGTATGTTTAGAAAAAGCTTCAAAAAAAAGTCTAAAATGTTTAAGAAGTAATTATAAATGAAAGAACCAGTTAATCAGAAAAAAAAAATACACTTTCCCCAACTTGATGATCTTCAGAGAAAGAAGACCGAAATATTTCCAAAATTAAATTCCCAGGCACTGTTTAAAAATTTCAGAAAATAAGTGAACTACACAGTTGGTAGACTTACGATTATCTGCGAACCAGTTAGTGGCACCAGTACGAATATATACACACACACAAACAATGCCTGATTTCACTCATATTGTATACTGACGTTAGCTGTTCTTGCGTTAACCCACACACACACAAACACACACGCACACACACACACACACACACACATATATATATATATATATATATATATATATATATATATATATATATATATATATATATATATATATATAAACCAAACAAAGTCTCCTAAAAGTTTCAGCTTTATATAAGTCTTATGCGAAAGGGACATGTGACGGTTAAGTATTCACTTTTGAGAATACCACGTAATAGTAGTTTTAAAAAATTTTGACAGTGTGAAATGAACAATAAATAGGGCCACGATTTTGTCGCGAAAAGATTTTTGCCCCACTTTGTTTCAGTGACTCACGTGCACATCGGCAGTTCTGTTTCAAGGTTATTGGCAGCGTGTCTTTGTTCAGACACGTTTCTCATTTTACTACACCAATCATAATAAGATTATTGTGAGTCTGTACGTCTGTAATTTGCCAAGGCCTGTGAGAGTAAAATCATCCAACCACAGACGATGTAGCAGAGCTGCAGGTGTGCACATGACGCATCGAAACCAAATGTTGCAAAAATCTTTTCGCCATAAAATCGCGGCTCTAACAATAAATGATGTAATGGTCGAGAAACGGCAAATATTGATTTATGGATTGTGTACATCTGATCAGATGTGTAAACAAAGAAGAAAGATGCTTTGCATAACAGACCATTAATAGTTTCGAGTGTAATTATTTGTATGTGTTTTGCATTTTCGATGCAATTTAGGTCAACTTTTTTGGTTCTAAGATGAACCTGAGATCTCCATGCTATCACATGTACAGTGTATTGTGCCCAAACAACTGTCTAAAGTCACTGGAGTTACACAAAACAGAGCACCAATACGTACACGTCTGATTTGCGTTCGTGTTCTACAGCGCATTCAAGTCTCCAAGCGTTGCGTAATACTCCTCGTTCTTCTACGTTCTTCTGCTGGCATGAGCGCGTGTCTGCGTTCAAAACCACCACAATTGCCCCACTTCCTGCACGGCTGTGTGTTCCACGCGTAATTATAACGAGTCTTTCAATTACGTTCACAATAGGCTGTAGTAGTCCGCATGAGAACAAGAACAAAATTGCAAGGAAATAAAAAAGGCAGGAGGATAGTGGGAGGTAAATCTTCTTTTGTTTTCGTACAGACTGTCATGTCTGTCTGTGGTTTACCTGGCGAGACATTGTTTTGGAGAATAATACGTGTCTGCAGAATTCAGCTTTTTTTTTAATCGGTATATTTTGAAACATTTATGCTTAACTATCTTGGACGCAATAACCAAAATAATAACAACAATGATAGCAAAAATAATAATTTTGACAGTAACTGCAATAATTATAATTTAAACAATAATGCTAATAATAAGAACTTTAACAAAAATTATAAATACACTCAAAATACTACTACCTGTATGTAAAATATATAAAACACAAAAGTCACAGTTTTGAGTTGTTACAAAGGATAAGTTACGTCTTATTGTGTCTACGCACACATATAAAACTATCAAAAGTGTTCACTCTGAAAATTTGTATATTTTTTAGACTAAAATTTTACTTTTAATCTGTTGTTACTTATCATTTTTCCGAGTAAAACAACTATCGAATTTTTGTCGGCCGGAATCTAGCTGGTTAACTCAAAAGGCTGAGTGTCGTAGTAACAATAAAGCACGGGAATATTTTAAAAGCGTGACAGTAATATAATGTATTAAAATAATTAATTTAATTAACAATAACAACAGACGCTGCTCACACCCAGAAGCCTAGAAAATGCAAACAACGGCCGCGAAAGCCTACGAATCTTAATAATATAATGTATGCTTCACGGAGAAAAAAAACATTACTTAGTCATTTTAATCCAAATCGTATTTTCATTTTTCTTTTTTAACTTAAGAAAAAGTTCATAATCTCGTGATAGCATGTTATTTTTTGTCTTCTAAATCAATTAAAAACCTACTGCTCCCTTAAGAAGACTAAAAAGAACATAATTTGCTCAAAAATTTACTAAACGTCGTTTGTAAAGTTGTAATATTTATATTAAAAAAATATTAGACTGACATGTTTTTCTTTACTTCACAGAATATTTTTAATATCCTGACAAAATGTCGAACACTTAAAATGACATGTTTATTTTAATAAGCTTTTAAAAATAACTAATTTTTTATGTTTGTGTGTTTTCATCACACTTTTATCTAGCAAGGTTATATTATGTTTGCTTCAAAACGTATTGGCACTAGTGAAATCATGTGTAATATTAAATGTCACTGAAAAATTCTTAAAAATAAATGTTACAATTTACTAATCTTGAAGTAGGCATTGTCACATTAAATTACTTTTAAATTCATAAAATAAGAATGAAAAAAAGAAACTTTTCGAAGCGTTTACTAGCTGAATTTTCAAGTTGAATCCTTTTAATTGTATATCACCTCATATTAGAATCCGTTATACAGTATGAGAGAGAGCTGTTATTCGAGTCTTGATACAAAGGTCGATAGTCAAATCAAACGAAGATGTCCTAAGCGAAGACAGACCTAGACAAGAATGGGACCCATAGAGACTGAAGAAACTAAGAGACAGTTCGGCGGACAACTGAGAAATGAGTGGACCCGTATCTTAATTCACAACAGAACAGACCAAGACATCAAGTCTTCTGTCGCCCTCTTTTTTTTTTGTGCTGTCGCATGAAAATAGACCGTCAACGTCCTGGAGACGCGAGCTGGGGACAACCGTAGTGGCTTCCAATTTAACAGTAATTCATCTTCCTGTCTGGAGAAGCGCTGAAAGGGAACGGATACGGTGGCGGCAACAGACCCTTCAAGGATGAAATTTCAATGGAATTAATGAGAAGCGTATAGTTGGACACACTGGGTTGGGAACAGCTGTCACGACCGCTGATATTACCTTCTGACTACCAACTTCAAAAATTATATTTTCCCACGCATACCTATATTTACCTCCCCTCCTACAATCAAACACCGCAAATTATTAAGCCCAATACAAGTTGCGTGTGTGTATGTAGTAGTGATTTTCAAACAAGCAGGTTAAATAATACGTGGTAAATGTTTGCTTACTTTGCCAGTGTTACATTACTACAAGACTTATTTAAAATTTATTTATTGCAGTCAAGCATACCTCAACATGTTGGGCGGTAAAACACTAGGATGTTTGGTTTACATTATCATAATTTCGCACAGTAAGGCGATGAAAAGACAACACATCGTGGAAAGAAATTTTTATACGCTTGTAAGAAAATAGTTCAATTTTGTTCTAACCATGTAGAATGAAATTAATGCCCGTTGACTGAGAGTTTTCAATTCAAAACAAAATCAAATGCGGTAATCTATCATACATATTTTTTTCCTGCTAAAAAAATGGTAAGAAACTTTGGTGCAAAAACAAGTAATGTGAACAAAAAATTTAAATCTTTACAAGAAATAGGTTGGAAATATTCTGCAAAATGTTACAAACTAATATAAATATTACTTAATTTGTACCCCTCCGACAGTATATTAATTTTAGTATTCTTATCTGTATTACAAACACCTTTTTTTGGAAAGTCAGTTTCCAAAGGAAAAGGCACGACAGTATGTTCACAGTATAATCAATTTCTGTACTAGCTGTGAGTCATTTTACAGTCGTATACAGTAATTCACATAATTCAAGAAAATGTTGCCAGCACTGAGGGCGGCGCATATTGTTTACATAGTACTGTACTGGTCACGATTTCAGACAAAATGGTTCTACATATAGTAAGATGGGCACCTTAGGTTCATTCAAGAGGAAAAAAATATCGACTGATATCTCGTTAACCACAGAGCAGAAAAACTTACACGCAAAATTGTGTTGGAATAAAGAGAACTGGGTTTGGAAAGTTACTGTTTCATGTTTTGAAAATGGCGATGAAAGATAAGTGGTTAGAACATCTCGATTTACCTTGTAACTTCATTGCCCTAAATTAATATTCACCAGAGGAAATGAATGATATAATATTCGGAAAAGAAGAAAGAAACAGGAATAGGCAGTTAGCAAACTAATACCAGAGTTTAAAAATTAAATTTTTTTATGGATCACTCGATTGGACAGCAGTGCAAGAGTATAACATTCAGATAGAACATGTTCCAGGAAAAACTCAAATATAGTTATAGAAGCACTTTATAGAAGAAGGGCAGATGTACAAGCAATACAAACTAGATGACTGATTAAAATAAACATTTCGGATACACGCGATTGCAACACAACGTCGCCCCAAAAAACTAATAGCTACTGATAAAAGAAATGAATGAAAGAAAAAACCTGGTTTTGAATGTACTCAAAACATTCATAAAATAAATAATACGTGGACTTTACACACATATTTTCCACAAAAATAAAATAACAGTGACATCGCTACAAGTCTCACTGTAAAACACTTCCTGCGAAAACTCTGCACGCTAACTTAGTACTCCGCGCCTAGAGACTATGAGGTGTTTGGCGGACGTGTCATATTCGAACTATCACCTTCCCCGTTTCAGTGTTTCAAACGTAAATAAAATAAAGCCAAATTCCAACTAACCCTTAAAGTTACCATCTGCCCAGGCCAGCGTGCGGTGTGCAAAGTTTCCGTCGTTACCAGATCATTCGAAAAATGCTCATGGCACATACGTGTTGTCTGCTTAGGAATTGCATTTTAAGTACGTTACAAAAATGTATACCCATTTCAACTTCACCATTACTAATTAAAGCGTATTTTCTAACGGGCGAAAATTGCGAAGATGGAATTTTTGCAGTCTTTTCTTAGTATGTAAATAATTTCGCAGGGTAATTAAAGGTTATTGACGGGCACAATACACATTTATCTTTAATAATTCGTCATAAAATTGTGATAGGCGAGTTGTCGAAGAGAATACTACAAGCCAGTTCTGTGGCCTGTACCTAGAAGCTAGGGTGAGGTCACGGTCGTAGAAGAACAGGTCTGGACACTCGCCTATCTATCAATGTATTTTGCTTGACCCCCTTGTTGTTTGGCTGTAGTTCGCTATGTTACCGAGAACGATGTGTTTTATTGGCGCTTCAGTTAGGGCAGTCGGACTCAAACTCCGCCCACTTTTTTCCATTGTTAAATTTATAAAGTAAATAAAGATTGCTGTAGCTTTTTTTCAAATTTGTGAGCGAAAGAAGTATTTCATGAATTGACAAAAAAATACGTTTGGATAAATTGTTTATCTTAGTGGGAAGGAAGTGGGCGGAGTTTAGTCCGACCGCCCTAACTGAAGTGCCAATAAAACACAATACTCTCGGTAACTTGGTGAACTGCAGCCAAACAACAAGGGGGTCAAGTTTCCAGGCGAGTGTCCAGACCTGTTCTTCTACGACCGTGGGTGAGGCATAGTTAGCGCTGTATCGTTCTTATAGCTTCCTCACTTATAGGTCTAAAAGGCGCAAAATACGTTCACTCAGGCGGCTATCTTAAGGCCATGATCTTTCATTTATTTCAAACAATTGCAAATAACACAAACATTTTTTATCCAAATGCTTTGAAAAAAATTTGAGACTGTGTGCAGTCATACGGTACAAAATTTAGCTAAAGAATGTACCGTTTGCTTGCAAAAAAGTAATTTGCTTCATTTTGGTTTATTTTGACATCAAAGTATGTGGTATTTCAGGAGCAAAAATCTAAAAATCCGCTTGGTGTATTGCAACGGAAAAATTCAGATACAAACGATGATATATAAGTGTTAAAACTGTAAGAATGAATATTCGATACATGTATTAATTTGCGTTAAAAATAATATATTTTCTAAACCACTGTAAAACTTAAGAGTGAGGCCTTAAGGAGCCCGCCTAGTGGCCGTGTGTTTGTGTGAGTGAGGCACGGCGCCAACGGCGATGTTGTCCGGCTCATCTAGTGCGGTATCACCTCTACCGCAAGACATTGAAATGGTGTGCAGTGGTATCGTATAACACTCGCCTGACTGACACTTTCAGTGGTTGACACCATCTCTCTATTGTTGGAAGATTTAAGTAAAGTCCAATACACATTTCTATCGTCGTTTCACACTAATCACGTTAGTAATTGTTCAGATATATCAGATTGTAAAAGGCCGCTGTTAGCCATTTTGACGGTCTCCGAGATAATTTGTCTGAATAACGTTATGTTTTGAAACTACCGTTCCGAAATAGTTTGAAATGTTTGTTCTTTTCGTAAATGCAAACGTTCTAGACACTTCTAGAAGTATATTATAATAAAATGTTCTGCTAGTACACTGCAACGCTGTTTGCATTGCATGCAGGCGCCTTAAGAATGCGTGGTAGATAAACAAACGCTAAAAACATAAATTTATTTCTACGCTTTTTTCGAAGCGAATTTGGATAAAATACTCAATAATAATCTTAGATAATGTTATTTGCAAACTTTATGAGTAAATATTTATCCAACATTTCTAATTCGTTACGCGTGATATCTTGCGCCGCAGTTAAATGCACGAGGTTCCGGCGTCAGAGATTGTGCCTCAGAAGTTCATAACACTGGGAAATAATTTTGTTTAAAACGTTGGCTAAATCTATTATCTAGGATTCCTATTATTTAATTTTCGCAAATTGGCTTCAAGAAACCTACAGTTGAATTATGTACCACGCCCTCTTAATAGCGAGAGTAAATCAATTCACAGACACAAGACTACACCACGAAACAGTGACTCTACAGTAGTTTTTCTTGGACAGTTTGTCGCGACACTAGGCCTATCAAACGTTTAAGCTAAATATACCAGTGTATAAACCCAGGTAGACATTCACTTAGCGGAAACTCTCTGTCTTGTTTAGAGCGTATGTTCTGTGCATAACTGTCAGCAATAGAGGCAACCTTCACTCGTGCTAACACACACTTTCGCTTCACACTTTTAGCTACGCCACGAAAGAAAACAAAATTACCGTGGGGACTCAGCCGTAATCATATCATTGTGCAGGGCTATTTAGTGGTTACTGTAAGTTTCCTAACTATTTTTTTCATACGTCATTGGGAGCGAATGCTCCCATCCCGTATTGCGGAAAAACCCCCACAATAAAAATAAAAGCAAATAATAAAGCCAGTACCTACTGTCAACAAACATATGACATGCATATAATTTCGGAAATTAACACAGTCGTGTCCAGAAAGACGACACGAGTACAAACAAAAATACAACACTAACAACACAAATTAATTCCGGTACGGAATGAAGTCATTTGGAGAAAGACACACAAAAGTAACGGAAAAAAGGAAGAGCAATAATGACAACGCAGATAACCACAGTTTGGTAACTTATATTTCTTAAGAGTTGGCTAACTTTTTACAACACACAGTAATTCACCTGTGAAAATGTTCCCTTTTACACACGATTTTAGTAATCCTAGCTCAAGTGTTAATATTTGTTGTAATTTTTTTTATATTTTTAATTTCTAAAATACAACACCTGATAACACTGTTGCTGATGCAGTCAGCGTTATTTAAACTATACCGTCGCAAGAATTTATTTAGACACGATTTCTCACACGAATAGTCGCGTAAGTCCTGCTCAGCTAAGCGACAGGAACCAAAATTATATCGACGTGAATAACAAAAGATGCTGCGGTATTTTCGTGTCCAAAGCCGTGAGGCGTCGGAGTTGGTACGGGCCATCCAGGCACGCACATAGTATATACATTACCGCCTCTACGCGCAGCTGACTTGCAGTCATTTCCGTCGCCTCGTGCGACTTTCAGTGGTGAGTGAGAGAGACTTTGGTCAGCTCTTAACATCGAAGTCGTCGGTGCTGGTGAGTTGTGACGTGAGTATGGAGCGGTGCTGGAATGAAAGGGCGGGGGAAACGGGAGGTCCCCGAGGAAACTCGACGGCATCGTCCGGCTCGATTTTCCGATGCAAAAATCTGAGGACCGAACCCGTCGGCAATCGAATCCGGATTACCTTTATGGGGGGCGAATAGTCTGACCATTCGGCCACCACGGTCACCTGACTTTCAGTGGTGACGCTGATCATGGCCGTCTTCAGTAGAAGGCCGGAGTCTTGGATGTGGCAACGCTGCATCGGAGGCCTGCTGCCAGTCGCTCATTGGTAGCCCTAGTCTGTATAGACGTGTACACGCCACTAAAGTTGCAGCTATACACACTCTAGGGCAGTCAAAGATGTGACAAGCAGCAGGCCCCCGATGCAGTGTTGCCACAGTCAAGACTCCGGCCTTCTACTTAAGACGGCCATGCGCTGATGGTTTCAGATGTAACAATTATGATAAAGGGATACGGAGTGTTCATCCGGCGCTTCAAACATCCTGCAGTGGAGTTTTCCTACTTAACAATAATATAAATAATGCCCAGTCTGAATACTTTTGCTCTCACATAAGGATATTTAAAACACACGTGAAAACAAAAACACAGTTAAAACCCGCAAGTGTTGCAAGAATGATTACTGAGTTGGGATCTGCAAAATTAACGTTATTTTCCGACAACGCTCGTTCAATATTTTCCGTTGGCTTACAATTCCGCGGTAAGACGTTATGAGCGCTTCTGGCGAGCAGTTAACTAAAAGTTCCGTTTTAAAGTAACATAAGCCCAAAACTTTCTTCAGCAGCAACCACCTAAGTATTCAACTTCGTTGAATCCACATCACCTATCACTGCATCCTTATTCAAAGTCAATAAATTCTTGAAAACCTTCCTTGGGAAGTATTTCCTCTTCCTGTAGCGTC
Organism: Medauroidea extradentata; assembly: GCA_003012365.1. Lineage (NCBI taxonomy): Eukaryota > Metazoa > Arthropoda > Insecta > Phasmatodea > Phasmatidae > Medauroidea > Medauroidea extradentata. The sequence goes on along the minus strand of PNEQ01077058.1, from coordinate 57,279 downwards.
TTCTGTAGTACGGCATCTTAGTTGACCAGTGTTTGGTTCACGGGAGAGTAAATAACATCACAATAAGACCTGTGCCTAATGAAATCACAGACTGAGGTAGGTATGTACAGATCCTGGGTTCAGGTATGTGCAGATCGATAAAGTCCAGTCGGTCACCAAATAATAATGCGAATTTTGCAGTTCTGATATTAATGAGAGATACACGGCTGGAGAACTACACACCGTCTGGTGACCTGACCAGACAAGACCCTTAATGAAAACGCAATAACCAACAGGGCGCTAGATCGGCTTCGAGCACTGATGACTTCCGACCGCAAACCCTCAAGATTAAAAAAACGTGTGAATGTTTGCTTTCTGGGAGAGAGAGAAGATTCAATCAACGAAACATCACCTTGGGTAGAAAAAAAAGTAGGGTTTTGGTGATAGGGGAATTGATACTGAAATAGGTTTCCTTTACAATTAATTTTTTTTCTTGGGGTGGCGTGTCAGGCCGCGGGAATGAATAGCAAGGGTAATTAATCACCAGGAAGATCTTAGCTGAAGGTCACAAATGTGCGCTCTCGCATGCTCACGACCTCTGAAACCCTGCGCCACGTGAATGAAACTGCTGCGCGTTCGTGAGATAACCACACGCTTTATTTATTATTTTTTAAGCATGTGGCCTCTCGTCAGATGCTAATTACGTATCAGCGTTGCACATTCTTAACATTCTCACTAAATCACCCAATCCTCCTGTCATTAAGGGATTGTTCTTAAGTTATTATTTTTTTTTTTCCAGATTTGGGTCAGTACCTCAAATATTTTTTAACGTAAAGCTTTGAAAAAATTTGAGACAACGTGCAGTCACACGATGTACAATGCTGTGGATGCGTTTTTAAAAATAGTGTACCATCCGTCAGCAAAAAATTATATTTTGCCTTATTTTGGCTTATTTTCACGACAAAAAACCTGGTATTTTGGGTGACGAAATCTGAAACATCGTTCAGTACATTGTTACAAAAAAATTCCGCTAGAAATTATGACATACTAGTGTCAAAACTGTCAAGCAAAATTTTGATACGAGTGTTAGGTAGCAAAAAAAAAAAAAACAATTTTTGAAATCACTGCAAAACTAAGGAACAAGCCCTTAACATCCACCGCATCGTAGCAATGTAAAAAAATTGAAGCCCTAGTAAATCGAGTAGTCAGATAAGTCTTTGTTTGCAAGTCTACAAACTTTTTCCTTCCAAATCAGACCGTTTTAGGGTCGATTGCAGAGTCAAGTGAGGAAAATCTTGAGGTAAAGGTGAAACTAATGAGAACTTGAGAAAAATCTGATAATTTTTCGTTTGCATTGAACAGTCAGGACACTGAGATATTTATGTTTAGGTGAAGTGTTACCACAATATTTGCAAGAAAAATAATTTATCTTCATATATCAACTTGCGAATGTAGCTAAAATGTAGGCTGTATTATTTTCCATTTATAACACCAAACTTACATGACTGCTTTTTGATAGTTTATATTTCGTGGTTCGCATACAGTAAAGTTTAAAAAATACAAAATAAAAATGATAAAAATGTGTCGTTGATTTTGTTTATAAAATGGTGTAACCCTTTTCTTGGATACAAAAGTGCCATTAAAAACCGACATCGCTTTCATGTAAAAATGTACAACTAATTAAAATTATGTCTAGAATACCAGTGCTATAGGCCATTTCGGAATTAAGTGAGCACTAAATATTTAACCTTTGAAAAAAATCACTAGCCGTTGCATGCATATAAGCCAACATTAACAACAGTTACATTATTGTTTGTATGGTTGGTAGCGAATAACTGCATGTAGTCCCGTGTATTTTCTTATTTGAATACAGCATTAGTGAAACAACATCAATTGCAAACGACCTCTCTGTATTTAATATACTTTAAAATATTTATTTAAGTTCTTACTGACATACCTACTGACTGTATAATTTTATTTTATTAGCGGCAGCAGAAAGCGACGCAACCGAGTCGATTATCGTTGGCACATGCCGCTAACGCTTCGCGCCACAGAGGTAGTTTAAAATTTCACCGACAGATGGCACCAGAGTTAGGTTTTCGACGCTTGGAAGCGAATTGCGTCATTCAGTTTGTTTGTCCGTTATGTAATGAATATCGGTTTCTGATAAACACATATAAAAGTATTAGAAGTGACTGTTCATGATTATCATTGATAAATTATGTGAAGTCAATAGTAATGTAAGATGTTATGTTTTATGATCGCCAGCCTGAGTATCTGGAAATAGAAACAGTATTTTTTCCCCTGTTTCACACATTAAGAAAATACGTTATTTGTTGTTTCTCTTTACGTGCGTCGTCGTCGTTCATTGCAGTATGCTGAACGGAACTTGAATTCTTGAGTTGCTTGTGTCGTGTTTGTTTTTAGTGGCGGTTTTAATTTAAAAGTTCGAATATACTGTGCATGCATTTACGATATTCGTAACGGTAACAGCGCCGTTAGAGTAGACGCAGAGAAACCAGCGTTATAAGACGTTTACTCGCAGGTATTTAGAACTAAGATTATTACTGAGTATAGCACATATTCAACCCCCGTGCATTTAATGAGTACATATTGTAGCTAAAATTTATCGGAGCACTGTAACGTAAATGTAAACATTGTACAAGCCTATGTAAATAAAAGCACGTGGCAATGTTAATGTTTACATGTAGCGGAAAGATATAAACTGGCAGAAAATAGAAATTAATCAGGGCTTTTTTGAGTGTTGACTTTATTCCGAATCACCTATATCTTTCATTTACATCATGGTTATGTTATTCACCTCAACATTAACAATAAATTCAATCTAAGAATATAATTCTGCCCAATGTGGCATTCTAACCTCAATTTACGGCCGCAATGAATTATTTGAGATAATCTTAACGAAGGTCTGACGACTCCTTAAGAATTCCTCAGATATGCCTCAGTTTTCACTCACTTCTCATCTCTGCAATGAAAATTTCTCACATTTAACTCAGAGAGGCCTTAGATTTTACTCAACATGACTACAATCGGCCCTTAGAATTAAAATATTTTATGCTATAGAAATTCAGAAAGGATTCTTCATTCTAGGCAACAGCTGTTTTTGTCTGAAGCTACTAACCAATAATTAGATGGCGAATACCTCTAAGATTAAACAACATCGTTGGACTCAATCCATGTTCTGGCGTTTTAAAACATAAATTCGCGTAGGCATTTTGTGAACTCTGACGAAACTATACGGTAGATGTAAAAAAAAACACAGCCAGAAATGGAATTTTGGAAGAAGTATTTAAAGAGTAGTCCTTAAGTTCTGGTGAATCTAAAGCATTTGGTCATGTTCTATTTTCTCTCGGAAATTAAGGACTTCCTGCTCGAAATGTACGAAATGTACAGTCATGTTCGTATGTTTTATATTTTTTAATTTCAGTGTAATGAATAGTGATTACAAAATTAACTAATTCAGCAAAAATTGACGTAAATTTTGAGCACATTTCCTAAAGAAAAAAATTTTAAATACGAATGTAAAGTCACAATAATGGCTGCGATCGTCTATCGTAGGTGATAGTCACCTGTTTAAATTCGTGTGTGAGTGGTTTGGGGTAAAGTTTACACTTTTGCAACCCCAGTTACTTTTTTTTCCATTTCAGATAATTCATAGTTTTATATTTTCTGCTCATTTTAATGTAAACAAAACTAAGTAACAATCAAAGTGTATTGTTTGTACTGTACTCTAAAGTTAACACCTGAGATCATAGTAAATTTTGTGTGTATGTGTATGTATATGTTATATATAACATATATATATATATACAGTATATATATATATATATACAGTATATATATATACAATATATGTATATATATATACAGGGTGTCCAGTAACAAACATAGTAAGCACACCACGTGAATGCTGGGCAAAATTGGATGCGAAAATATTAGTTGGCAAAATATTATACAATGACGACATTTCCAATGCATGATGTGGCAACATGGCACAGTACTTATTCCCCTCTTGCGCTCCCCATATATCTTACTTATCTTACTAATACTGTTGTGTCTGCATATTATGAGTCCAGATTAAAATCCCGAGCAGTCCAAACATGATTCGATGTTTACATGACGTAACATACATGAAATAATTCCTGGTCGTTGAGCGCAGTGCAGTGTTGCCACATTGCGCAGGTGAAATGTCGTACAACATTTTGCTACTTACATTTTCGTCTCCAATTTATCCCAGGATTAGTGTGGTGTGATTATTATATGCTTATTTCTGGGCATCCTATATATATAATTCTAGACAAGATAGTCACCAAAGTGTCACTCTGCTTCATGGCCACTGAGCGAACGCAAGCTTCACGGGATTTCACCCGCTAATCACAGACGCGTGGTGTCACAGGAGCCTTGTTATGATTGGCCCAGTCAAGTCAGCGACCCTATTGCACAAATACACTCTGCCAATTACCATGAAGCAAATCAGCAGACGTGCACGTAAGGCACCGAACAAGTTTGTGCATAGTTTCTCTCGGCAAAAATCAGTGCCTTTGTGTGTGCATGCCCATACATGCCGTTTGGTTTTCCATACACCCGCGACTGCAACACTCTAAACTTGAATCAATGGGAAATAAACCACTTAGGTGAAATTCCAATTAATTCCGTAAAAAAAAATGTGCAGCTGAAGTAAGTAAAACAGTGCCGATTGTTTCACTGAATGAATGCTTCTGATTAAAAATTGATTTCCACTTATTCTCAGTGAATTTCACAGCACTGTTAACTTATTTTCAGTAAGGTGAGGTGGCCCTTTAACAACGAGGACTTAAGAACAAATTAAGGTGAAGTAAGATGAAGGGACAACACGACACACACGCTTGAGCCAGGATTCGAACCCAGATCCTCTCACACCGTAGATCGGTGCCCGACCTGCTACACTACGGAGGTCGGCAGATTTTCAGTGAGTTCTACAGATTCATTAGACAGAAACAGACCGTTAACTGGAATTTGAGTGATTAAACTTTCCTTGATTGTAACCACTCATTCGGATTTAGAGAGAGAATAAATTCTGCAGATGACATGTTTATGTTTTTGCTCGCAATGGTATGGTGCATCGTACCAGTATAGGGGCCTACTCTTCAGTGATTCATTCTGCTCCGTCGAAAGTTAATGACGTGTGCGCGGAAGACCACAATATGCCCTCCCAGGTTCCTGAATTACGCTGCTCCTCTGTTACTTTCCCCGACGCGCCTGGCGAACACGTAAGAGCAGCCAGACGTAGTTGCCCTGACCTTTGACCTCTTCTTAGTCACGCTTGGCTTTTTTCACAGCCTCCGACGTCAGGACCCCGGCTCACAGTCTTTGTTCTTCCTAGCCATCAATACGGCTTCAAGACGAGTATAAGCTACAAGTATCTGATACGTCGTTAAGGGTGATCAAGTGGCAAGAAATCATATTTTTATATTTGCACAGCATAGTGTTCGTTTTATAGAAGTTATTTGTGACTACAATTCCCCTTTGTATTAATTTTTTAGCTCTCATATTTTCCCCACAGTGGCATGTCAAAGTTAGAGTTTGCAAGTTACGGGAAAAAGGAAAACAAAAACCTAGCATCTTACTCGAATGAAATAATTTACACTGAAACTAGATCTTGTGGACTGCATGCCAAAGGATTTTAAAACACAGAAAGAAATTCCTTTGTACTTTTTTAAAAAATCCGAAAACGATGGAAATTTACGTCATTTATGTAATTTTTTAAAAAAGACAAAAGGACTTTTATGTGTATTTTTAAATCTTTTAGCATATTGCCCATAGTATCTAATTTCAGTGTTAAATATTTCATTTGAGTAAGTCACTTGAATTTTATTATTCCTATTGTTACAAGTTTGAGCAAAAACTTTATATGTGGGCAAATCTCTGAGCTCTTTTGGGATAGAGGTCTTATAACTATTAATAAAACCTTTGAATTAAGTTATTGATTTACTAGCTTACAAAAATACACTTAATTATGCATGCAATTACTACTGTGCCACAGAAACGTTAATTAACTTTGACAATTAAGGCACAAGAATATTTACTATTGATCAAATACTACAAATCACAATAAAAATTCAGTCATGTATCCAATCAACAGTCTCTCAAATAGTGACGGTGTACAACCTTAATAGTCCGCAGTGGTGATGAATCGCCGTGTGCTGCGCAGCACCCCGAGTGCATCGCTGTCTTCACTCTTGAGGTCTTCGGTTCGACTCCCGTCGCGCCCCTCCTCTTCGCCCGTCAGCCCGCCGCAGCAGTCCTCTTGGTTCGTCCACACTGCTCCGAAGGTAGCCGCCTGTCGCCTCACAGTATACTCTGACGTCACCAAGATGTCTTCACCAGTCTCTCTCCACAAGCATAACACCTTCCTCTAGCACGACCAATAGCGAACTCTCTCAGAATTTGTCGATTCAGCCCTTATATACTCGGCGAAACAGTAGGGGAATCACCGCATTACAGGTGTCTAAAAATAGACATTTCATCATGTTTCGGATATGACTTGAGTCTCGTAGGCCGCCTCGTAGGGTTAAGACGCATTTGGGACAGGTCTCTATGACGTAGTTTCGGCGTGACTTCCATCACGTAGCCGCCCGGCTTGTAACTCATGGGACAGTCCACACGGTGTTGCGACACAGCTTCCAACCACCCGGCCCTCACACACAGCACACAACAATATGTTCCCGTAACTTGCAAATTCTGACTTTGACGTGCTGCTATGGGAAGACCATGAGAGCTAAAAAATTATTACATGGTGAAAATGTACTCCCAAGTAACGTCTATAAAACGAACACTATGCCGTGCAAATTCAAAATCATTAATTTTGACCACGTGAACACACTTATAGAATGTAAATAAAAGTACAAATACTTTTGTAACATGTATCAAGACGTCGAAGTTGACTTAATTTTGCATGTAATACTGCTAATAAACATAAGTCCAATTCGTCCTAATACTAATGAAATATTCACCTAGTAGTACCTGACTCTTTTTTTATGTAGCAAGGGTATTTTTAGAGAACAATTCATTTCACAGCGCGTTTTAGCTATTCGAATGGCAAAATAAGACTGCGTGTCTAGTGAGAACTTACTTCGGCAAAGAACCATCTCGTTGTTGTGGTACAGACGCGCTTCCAGTCAGCCTCATTAAGGGGAGGAGTGTTAGACAATTTTACTGTATTTTCCGTTTTAAGCCATATAATTTATTCAAACTGTATTATCAAAATTTTCTCATTGACAAAGCATAGGATATATTCATGGTACACTGTATGACATAAATAATAATTAAATCTTTCATTGATTTGTCATGCAGAATCATTGCAAGAGAATTTTTAAAGTTAACCTGCAATGATTCTGCATGACAAATTAATGAAATATTCCATAATTTTTTATGCCAAGTAGTTTACCAAGGATATATCCTATGCTTTGTCGAAGAGTAAATTTTGATAATACAATTTAAATAAATGTTTTGGTTCAAAAACTGAAAATACAATAAAATTGTCTAACACTCGCCTGTGTGAACGTATTTTGGGTGGTCGAGGCCTTCAAGCACGGTATTACATTACGACGTGATAGATGAATTCATAATCTTTGCCGGCGCGAAACTGCCAATCAGACGACGGGATTGTTCTCCGAGCCTCACACCGCCAATATGCGAGCCTGCACACTTGTATCAAAGAAACCGCCACGGTATTTCCTTTCTATATAGTTGCGTGTTCTGTGGCTAAGGACGATGCGGTCATGCGATTAAAATGACGCGTCGACTCTACGAATAAGGTCGTGAAATACCATCTAGTTGTTTTTCTTCCGTTATGCAGTGAGGAATCTGCAGTGTAGCCACGACATTTTATGGTGGAAAGCATTTGGCACTGTTTACTGCAGTTACCTAAAAAGATTCTTAGAACAGCAGGGCACCTCAAATATGTGGACGCAACCGTAATTTACATTTGATTAGTCATTCTGAACAAGCGTTTTCAAAAAATTGTAGCATAATTTATGAGTAAACGATACGACACAACGATGAAGACACAAAAGAACACAGTAGATTTCTAAATACTGACATTTCACGACGTCGTCTAGTCTGTTGTCTGTGACGTCGTCGTTGTTATTCTGTTTGGTGTCCTTTATTGGCTTCGTCCCATTACGTCTGTGCTGTCTTAATTGTGGTGTACTGAGTTTTACAGTTTATTTTGTTTTGTATTTCGACTTTTATTTTTGATGTTTATTTTATTTCTCTTGATGTTTACTAATTTCTAATGGGATTTTTCATGTGTTGTTTTGGTTAATGGATGTGTTGTCGACAGCCAAACTAGGCTTGTTTTCTAATTTTTTAATTTTTTTCTCGTTTGTTTGTTTTTTCTTAGTTTAATTCTAAGGTTTCTGGGACGACATAATTTTGCAATAGTGTATGTCCACAATAATATAGTAAGTAAGATGTTTGAAAGTTACCTGTATGAGAATTTTAACAAAATATGGTTTTATTTATTCACCCAGGTAATTTAATCGTTACTTCCACTATAATTTTTTTTTATTTGACGTGGGGGACGCATCGTTTTATTTGTATTTGGTGGAGATCCACTTTGAGAGAACAAAGGGTTATTGAAACTCATCGAGTTGTGTAAACAGTTCACAGCAGTTGCTTACTACAATAGAGTGTTCTCGATTTACTGAAGACGCTAAACGAAGCAGCGTGTAAGGGCGAGTTTCTCAAGTACAGCATCCGTTATATCAACTCTGTACATGCAGAGTCCAACTGTCGTGCAGTCTTTCCGACATTGTGCCCGTGTGATCTTGTGACTTCACGAGGTGGTCCTGTCATTACGCAGAGCGGTTAATTGCGAAAAAAAAAATTGCACAGAGAGTGTTTTTATTACCCTAAGAAAAACGTAGTGGTCTTTCTTTTTAAATTAGCTTCATTCTGCTGGAAACATTACATCCCAATTGGCTTGACCACCCAGAATTCCATTACTGAGGCATAAAGATATGCATTCATTCTGTTCATCAAAGCCCTGGGTTTATCTCATACTATTTTTGCAATTTTAAGCCATCGCATTTTAGACGTAACTATGAATGTAATGTGTGCTAATTACGTATAATTTCCCTTGTTAGTTAGTTTTTTTTTATCCAGAAAGATATTGTCCAAATAAACCCATGAAAATGTGCCTATGCAAAAACAATCCTGAAAACATCAATTCCATGTACCCTTATCTACATTCGAAACAATAATTCTATAGAATGCTGTAAAATTAACTCCTAGTATAATTAATCATCTGATGAGATATCCACAAGGAAATTGCCTGCTAGGTAGTAGGTTCCATATGCAGACGCACCGAAATTAATCGATGTTTTTTTTTCTCAACTATATCTTCATTGTTTACAAGGTAACAATAGGACTCTACAAATCAACACAACTTTAAAAAGAGTCATTATATTCAAGACTTTAATGTGGCACAGCATTAAAATTTTTATGGATGTTCACACGAGACTAGTGACTTTCAGTCATGTGACCAGTATGCCAATGCAATTTAACATATTATTAATTGTTACTTTACAAGGATGAAATAAAATAATATGTTAAAACAAGTGACTATGTATTAAATAAGCTATACATACCAGATACTGAGATTCATAGTGGTGTAAACCACAAATAGTTAAAAACATTGTTTGTTTTAACGTAGTACACATTTTCCTCGAAAGTGTTTTCTAGAAAAGTCTTTGACTCTTGAATAGATTTAGCTACAACATCTGAGAACTGAAAGATTGTCCTGCGTTTCATCTGTGATTACAAGTGATTTTTCTTAACACAAACTTATAGCACGAGACCTATGCCACTATGTTTCTAACCACTCCATATATTACTTCAGTTCTTAAAAATATTACCTAATTTTCATGCAATAATTTTAAACGATTTCTTTGCCAACTTTGGAGCCTACAGTAGAGAATATTAAAATAAAAGTGTATGTGAACAGAAGAACTCTGAAACGCCCGGACGAACCAAAACTATTTTTTTTCTTTAAAAAAAAAAAGAAAGAAGAAAAAAGAGAAAGAAAACATATTCCTCTGTCTCATTCGGCAACAGTTAAGCAGGAACGCAATTTGTGGGTGCATTCTAACGCACCAAAAAAAAAAAAAAAAAAAGAGCAGATAGTGCTTTACACAACGGATATAATTTATCGGCCACACGTGTCTTCCTGAACAGGTACAACGCCAGTGAAAACCCTCGCGTGTGCACAGGAAGCCAAAATGGGACCAACTAAAGTAAACTCTAAAAGGAGAAGGAATCCTTTGACAAGCCGACAACGTCGGGAGAATCGAGAAACGAGTTCTTTATTTTACATTTATGTGGAATTTTTCGCCACTCCTTAAACTTTTTTAATAGCTCCAGATAGTTATCGGTGAAAAGAATTTTGCAACAATTAGTTTCAATGCCTTACGTTCTCATCGGCAGCTCTGTTTCATGGTCAGTGATTGGATATTGAACTCTCAGCGTCTTGGGGTTCTACCCACAAATCACAGACGTTTGATGTCGAAGTGACCTTGTTTGTTCTGATTGGCACAGTCAAATTAGTGACGTCAGTAATCGTGAAGCAGAGACGCAGATGAGTCATTCAAACAAAATGCGTGCAAAATTATTTTTTCTCCAAAAATCACTTGCTCTGGTAATAAGGAGTACAGTTTCTACAAACTAAATTATTTTTGGTTAAATAAATATTTTTGTATACTAAACTGCCAAAGACATTATTTGAACTTATTTTCATTACCAACATGAGAAAAATGTAAATAATTACATTCATGAAATTTTTCGGTATAATTTCTACATTATTGGCTATTCGAAGACATGCCTACAGTTCCTCCGAAAACATTCTTTTTACGTTTTTATGAGTACGAAAGAATGTACTTATTGATTGTACCACAGCTTCAATTCGATAGATCGTTTAGATTATCTTAAAACGGATGGACAAAAAATTTTAATACAACTAATTAAAAAAAATTAAATCAAAATAAATTCTACCTTGTGGATATTGTGTTCCTTTTTGGTGTTAACTTATTGCATGGAATTCTACGAAAATATTAATAAGTGGTCTGGAATGTACCCAACGTCCTTAAAAGAGAAACAGTCATGGGCTTCTGAAGAAGAGAACGGAACACGAAAAATATTAAAATTCGAACTAATTGCTGTCCTTACGCGGGACTCAGACCGCAGCACGTACAGTGTTGTTTTATTTCAACTGTATCCTACAGAGAACTGTGAACGTGACGGGCTGGTCTCTGTAAACCGGCGGCAATCAATGCCTTTGACCGCCGATATGACACGGTGGCAGTCAGGAGACTTTAATGCTCGGTTAAGACACTAACTCCGCTGTAACGGTATCATAAATGCGAACGGGGTCCCACCTTCCGATGATTTATATAATCGACGCAGAAATTTATAGACCATGGATCATTCTAAATCTACGGTGTTAGTTTAGTGCAGCACTTGCAGTGAACCGCAGAAATTAAGCACTCTGCCAATACCGTATCCCATTATGCCTGAACAGGAACATTTTTAATCTTCTCTGTAACAATTAAAAATGTTGTTAAATAATGTGAATAATTAATTACAGGGTGTTTTAAGGATTAGGCAAGATGGCGTGTTCAGTTTTATTTCTCAAGTAAGTTACTTAATTTAACCAGTCTAACGAATACGGTACGTCTGTTTAAATTATTATACTTTAAAAGTTTCTTCATATGATAACTTATACGATTATATATTTAACTATCTTAAATTCCTTATTATTAATTTTGGTTTTAATGAATCTTCCTGTTAATATTAAAATCCAAATATATGTGTATAATATTTATGTATATTATATATATTTTTATACAGAATAATAGTCAGTCTGTTTACACTAGTTTTTTGTATTGTCGCCAAAATGTACATTACTCTACCGTAATTCAAACATTTTATTTAAAAACTGACATTATTAATGCAACAACACGAATATTTCTCTTTAGTATTTTTATCTGCAATTTCAGCTAATATTTTAAGTGTTTATCAAGGTGGATGAAGGTGCCTAGAAAAATTTTTCTCTTATTTATTTTTAGCTTGCAAGAATTCACATTAGCTTTCTCTGTAATGTGATATTGGTATAGTCAATACCTAAGAAGAAAGGGATAAATTAATATTATTAACGACAAGCGAAAATAGGTATACTACGTTAAAGATATTATTACATTATATGTTTTGTTGATGGGCAAGAATTATTTTACTTAGTCCAGAATTTTGATTAGTGAATTTTTTCAAAGGTTAAATCTCTAGTGCTCACTTTATCCCGAATGACCTATAATCTAAACTTATCTAAACAAATCGCTAACTTAGCAGCGAAGCAACAAGACGTGAGCGAACAAGAGTCGTCTTTAGATGTGCAAAGCTGTGATATTAAGGCACGCACGTGTCAAAAGCCAAATAATTTAACTATAAATGACAGGGTATACTTTTCTTCTTGGCTCTCAGGAGACTAGGTGCAGAAGCCCTGATATGCAATTTGTTGGGAATTTTCAGTATTATTTTCCTAATAAATAACAAACGGTAGGGATCAAAGTAAAAGCAGCATCAAAAGACATAAATTATTTTTACGTTCCCTGAAAAAAATAAACATTTTATCAGAACAGTTATTTACAGATATACGGGTATACGCGTGAACATTAATTTATTTTACAGTCTTAGGTGTCATCACTCACTACAGGCTTTAACTTGTTTAGTTGAGCACATTCGGGAGTCATGTTTAATCGCGTGTAAAACTAAACATGTTTGCGAGGTCACACGCTTAAATCGAACAAAATCTGTGTACTTAACCTCAACAAACTTGGGAATTGAAATATATCATTTTAAATTAATATCATATTTTCAATAACTGCATAATCGCTACGCGTATACAACCACTTTTAATATAAGAGTCTATTTAATTTAACGAATGCAGAACATCAACAGAAATCAGTAATTTTGGTTACACGCCTTGGTACTCCAAGTTAGTCAGTGGGAGAACGAAAGAGAAGATATGCTGTTCGAAATTACACATGCAACTAGTTTACATCAAATGAGAAGAGACTGCAAAGAGAAACTCGTTCGGAGTTAATGTAACCGCTAAATAAAGCTGGAACATGTTTAGAGGAAAAGTAGTTCTGTATCGAGTGTGACACCGGCCGAAGACTCGCAATCGACTCTCCAGAACGGTTCGCCGTACAGTACGAGCCTCTCTGTAGGCGGTGATCCATTCGACGACCTCACGTCGTACACCAGGCCACAAACACACAACCCGAAGGCAATATTTCGACGCGAGTTTACATGGGCGTGGCCCGGCCCGCGCGCCCAGGACAAGAACCATTGTCGCGCGACAGAGGTTGACGCAACGCGAAGACAAAGTGGAAAAGAAAGGAAGGGAAAGAAGGACGTTGGCCGACGCCCGGTGACCTTGACGCTCTCGTGACCGCCGCCTCCCCGCGACGTAGCGCGGTTATAATAAGTCACGAGGGCGGAGTGGTTAGGATAAAATGTCAGCTTGAGGCGTGCAAACAGTAACCGAACTAGAGATTTCAAACGTCCAATAAGTCACGCCTCTTCGGTGTACTACTGGTTACCATGCCGCCGCTGTTAGTATAAGATACTGGCCAATTGGCGCCAAAACTACAGACATAACCAAAATCAACACGGGGACAGGTGCAGTGGCTAGAACACTCGCCTCTGACCAAGGCAATCCGGCTTCGATTCCCAGCGGGGTCGGCCCACAGATTTTCACTTAAGGGCGCTGCCTACCTCGGAGTCCTGGCGGAGAAATAATAGGGTTTTACATATTAAATTACTTTCAACTATACTCGGCCATCTTTTGTGTTATTGCTTCCCGACAAAAACCATTTCCTGCGCCGAGAAAAGGAGAATATTGCTACGTAAATAAAATTGCGGAAAAGAAATTATGAATAGGCATTTTCGCGTGTTTATTGTGTGTAAAAATGCTTTTTTGGCCACAATTTTCTGGGTATTAAAAAAATTGCCTACATGATCCATAGGAATGTACGCGGCACCGAGATGAACAAAAAAGTCAGTGTTGGCATATATGTAACTTCAACTGTTACTGAACCAGGTGGAAAATCATTTAACCTGTAAAACCCTATGCTTGCTCCCGCCGTGGCTTCAAGGTAGGCAGCGCCCTTAAGGGTTTGGGCCCGAGTTTCTCGGCTTTCGAGAGAATTATTTTTTAAAATGCATACGAGAGTCGATATCGTAAAATCGCTTCGTAACTTTTTTGGAAATTTGTTTTAGTATACAATGTAATTTTTCGAGACAAACTGTATGGTGAGTAGAGCTAATTTATCAATTAAAAGGAAATTTCGTTAGTTAACTAATTAGCAACTAGTTTTGCAGTCTTCTTAACTCGACAAAATTAGAGTATGCAGTTTAAATCAGCCATAACAAAGTTACGAAGCGATTTTACGGTATTGGCTCCCATTTATGTTTAAAAAAATAATTGTTGTTAAATGCGAAGGAACTCGGGCCCATGCCCTTAAGACAACTGTTTCAGGCGATGCCACTGGTCGGCAGGTTTCTCAGGGATATCCCGTTTCCCCCGCCCCTTTATTTCGGCGCTACTCCATACATCATATCACCCCTCACCAGTACTTAAAATCTAGATAATAAGGCTGGACCGAAATATCTCCACTCCACAACGTGAAGAAACTGAATACGAACTGTTCAAATGTCGAAGAAACAACTACAGAACGAATATTATATCGATAGCCCGGTTCAAAAGCGAAGGAACAACTAAAAAATTGCACTTTTGAGTTTGGCTCACCAACATGCAGACCGAAGTACACTCACAGTGAATAAATATGCTGTAGGATCTATAGATCTGGTATCGTACATTAAATTCGACGTTTTTCCGCCAAAACGTATCGTCCTTCGCCGCAAACATTGCGTCCGTAGGCATATCCTGAACTTACGTTTGTTTTTACCGTTATTGTTATTTAATGATGTAGTAGATCATTTTGTATACGCAACACGTATTATAACAAAGATAAGACACACGCTTTGTTTTTCTAAGCTGACAATAACCTAGTAAGACTTAAGGTATGTTTTATCTACTCTGTATTTTCGATGTATTGCGAAGTACTATTACTTTAAGGAAATTGAAGCCTGAGAATTTAAGTTGCCACTAAACGCTTTCTCTGTTGTGTTAAATATAAACAACTTAATACCAATTTTTAAAAAGAAATTCTGGTTTGTTAAAAAAAAATATATGTTTGGAACTTTATTATGTGACACTTGTAAAACGTATTAATGACAAAATATACTAGACATAGAATTATTTAAAATTTATATTATTATTACTTAATTTCCAATTTATAAAAAGTGTGAGTTAGTTTGACAAGATAATTCTTTATCGTTTGGTTCAGTATAGGCATGCAACAAATATATAAGCTTTTAATTTGTGTTACGTACAGACGTTACCTTTTCAGTGGGTGGAATGCAGCTAGTGAGCCAGATTTTGCACTAACGTAAGAACATTTTGCGTAAAGCCGAGCTGAATATGGAATCGAACCGCCTCTTGTTCCGTATGTATCCAGACAAGCAGGCAGGCGCACGTACCGCCAGAGACTAGTTATTAACCCGCATAAATCAGCTGATGCAAATTTTCAAATCTGGACCACGAGACTCCAGTGCTGCAGCTTTGTGAAACACAAACAGCTGCTTGTCGGAGCAAGCTGGCGGATTTGTCGGCCGTAGTTGTATACGTGTGACGATACGCGTTTACGATTAGATACGAGGTTAGGTAGGAGAGTACAGTTTCAAATTGATTAGTTAAAAAAAATTATAAGAGTGAAGTTTTCTTGCGTTCTAAAAGTAAAATAAGTGTTTGATCTCAGTCCTGTTAACCTCTGGTAGCATAGACGTGCGCAAGGCCTCAAGGTGCATTGGCACAACCATTCAATTTTTATAATCGACTTAATTTAATTTTTGTTTTACTAGTAGAAAGAAATTATACATTCATTCTAAACAAACAACATTATGTATTCCTTTAATACAGAATCCTACGTTAAGTAAGATTTCCCCCAGGTTTTTAAAAATGTTATTCTGCGAATGTAAACTTGTTTTCTAGTGCGTATTTTAGTAATATAGTACGTAGATGTTAAATCCTAAAACTAAAAAAAAAATATTTTATTCTGCTAAACAAGCATTTAGGCTTTGTGAGAGATTTGTACCCAGCCGAAAAAATTTAATTATTCCTATAGCTACATTACCAATGTAATTTTCGTAAATCTTTTCATGGGGCCTTATCGGTGTCGTGTTATCGGGCACCACCATTATTCAAATCCTGCGCATGCCTGTGTCTTTTGGTCGAGCGTCCTGGTGTAGTGACCAGAAAAAAATTGTTAACTCTAGAAGATTATTTTTCGTAAATGTGTTACGGTGGCGGGTGGGAAAAAAATTGTGATTTTTAACAGTCAGAAAGCACCTTTGATCTTTCGCGCTGGTTTCACGCGAAGCCTCAATTACCTCAAACTTCTGCACGTGGGACGGTAATTCCGTACGTGGTTGTGGTGGCGAGAGGGTTTTATGACTCTTTAACGAATAGGTATAAAGTGTTAGTAGACCGGACACGTGAGACGTGGTACGGAAAGTATTTTTTCTTGTATAACTATACTTAAAATGTTACCAATACGTTTATCTCCGAAAAGAAGACACTCTTCAGACTGCGTCCTTATGATTTAAAAAAAATGCCGGTCCGCTAATTATAAACCTGTTTTCCAAGCTCCTCAAAAGTGCTGAAAATGACTTTTTCACGTTGCTGTAGTTGAGAAAATACCAGCAGTTGTAGCAAAATAAATTCATAGAAACCTGCATTGGACTTAACGACACACTTTCCATAAATAAAATAACAGGGTCTTCGCTTGAATTCCCATTTAAAAACACGTTCTACGGTAACACTGCACTCTAGTTCAGTACTCCGCGTCTATAGAGGCGATGAGGTGTTTGAAGGACGTGTAACGTTCGACTTATCATCGTTCCCGTGCCTCAAACGTTAAATTAAAATAATAAAAACTAGCATCCACTTACTCTTATAGAACCGATGAGGGTGAAGTGAGGTTTAATTCTACTACATGTTAGAAAGAGCGCTGTATCGGTAATTGGTGAACATTGACCAATCGAGGAGCTTTCCTGCATTTTAAGTTCAATTAAGTTGATATTTTAAAACGTTAAATAGGTTTCCGTAAACTTTAAAACTAAATAAAATGACCCCTGTTATTTCGAAGCCTATTTTAATTATATTTTACTACGGTTTCGTATTTTTCGGTCACTTAGCCACAGCAGCGAAACTAGCGGCAGAAATTTTCCCTGTGCCAAACTTTTAACATTGATCTTTGTAACCTGTAGAAAAATTAACCTTAGCCATGGCCGAGCCAGGATTCGAACCCTCTACCTCTCGCACAGTAGACCCGCACCTAACCAACTACGCAGCGAGTTACGACCATTCTCTTTTTGACGAAACTATTCAACGCACATTAATTATAACTAGGGACTGGAAAATTTCGCGAATTCAATTATCTGCAGGCTAGAATCTATTGTACTATGTATACTCAAGCCCCGTATATTCGTTCATTGTCTGTTGTTCCACTGCTAGCAGCTAGTGGACAAATAGTTCGGCCTTGAGTATGCATAGGATAGTTGATTCTAGCCTACAGGTAATTGAATTCGCGCAATTTTCCAGTCCCTAATTATAACTGTATATCTACGAAAAGAACACACTTCAAACTATGTCGCTATAGTTTTAAAAATTCGACATGTTTGTTAGAAACATTATTTACAGGCTCCAGAAAACGGCAAAAATGGCTTTTCCAGACTGACGTATCTGGAAAATTAACAATCGGATTCAAAAAGCACAACCATATATAAAATAATGTGGTCACAGCCTAAAGTCTTATAGGAAAAAGGATAACTGTAAAGAACTGCACGCCAGCTGAGTGACTTGCGCGGAGAGGCGATAAGTAGAGGTTCGTCAATTTCACGGATTCATCTGGCAGTAGCGT
The DNA here is from genome assembly GCA_003012365.1 of Medauroidea extradentata. Classification (NCBI taxonomy): domain Eukaryota; kingdom Metazoa; phylum Arthropoda; class Insecta; order Phasmatodea; family Phasmatidae; genus Medauroidea; species Medauroidea extradentata. The sequence continues at coordinate 39,199 of PNEQ01077058.1, read as the reverse complement.
AGATTGCTCAGTCCTGTACACGCTCTGGATACAGTCGATTATTCATTGGCTTACAACATTACAAGCGATAGCTCTATTAATCATTTCCTTATTTACTACTGGCTTGCAGCAGTCAAATGCGTTTCGTGACAGCCGCCAGCTAATCACACAAGTGATTATGAAGTATATATTTTCGGTGTTCAACCTGACCTGGAATGTATTTGCGAAATTGACGTACCTCTAGCGATAATTAGAGAAGGTGATTTATCGCGGGAAAAATTGCCTGTTTGCTGGCCTTCAATGTAATGTATTCATTTCTGGCGATTTTTGTTTCGTTACTGGCGAGTTCCTATTTGACTGGGCCAATGATAACTCGGGTGCACTACTGCTGGACGTCTGTAATTCGTCTGTAAACAACTAGACTGTGCTACATAACCGTCAGCCAACAATACATGATGCAGGACGATGTATTTATTTGCAGAATAAGCTGGCAGAAAACATTCTCGATATTTTTCACCATCTCTAGTGATAATGCATAGCATACGTGGGCTAGTTGCACTCTTGCCCCTCCTGCCTCACACACACAAAAGCAGCATAACTAGGGAGGCGGTAATTTTATAAATTTTAAGGCGTAAGTAGTCACTCAGCCCTGGTAGACCAAAATGTCGTCTATAGTCGCTGAATAACTAGAGACCGGAAATAATCGCCGCCACTGTAAGACCTAGCATGTAATAAGTCGATTAACTACGATATTCGACGCGAGTGCAGCAGAGTGGCGGACACTAAAAAAGGAAATGTCCGAAGATGACACGGCGTCGAAAAACCGTTAATTTAAAAGCTATATCGTGAAATCTGGTATTTAAAATGCACAGCCATGTTGGGGGGAAAAATTTACAAACTTGTTTGTGAGATAAAATTTTTTCTCTGACACGAATCTTTAGTGGGAACAAGTTTCGATTTTTGGAGTCTTGTTTTAGAAATATTTGTTATGTGGAAGGTAAATCAGTGTTCTCAGGTACAAGTTTTATTTCAGGTCGTAAAATTTCCTACGGTAAAAAAAAATCCGCTTCGTACATTTTAATTTCATGAATTTATAGTAATATTATAAACGAAACTGGTAATTGATGACTCTCTATTAAGACTAAAAAATACGTAAATTTTTTAAAACTTAAATGTAGGAAAGTGTTGTTATACTGAAAGCGCTAGGATGCGAGAATAATGAAAATAAATTTGTACTCTCTGGTAATCCTTGGAAATCAGTTAAAACAACAAGAGCTCTATCCACACCACGTTCCATAGACAGCTACCTGAGCATATTGATTCTAAACAGTAAATAAATACTCTAACAGCAAAGGCTGGTAGCGGGCTATGTTTGTGTAGTGAATAGTTCACATCCTATTCCTGTTGTGACTCCTGTTGTGTAGGCGTGATTTCTTTGTGAATCGAAACAAAAAGTAAACACACAATACCTGCGGCGAAAATAAAACCAAAGTCTACTTTGTCTCTATTGACATTAAAGACACTCGCCCGTCTGAAGAACTAAATTCAACTCACTTTAAGGGCGCGATTCACCTCAGTTTTCAACGTCTTTTTTTATTTTTATATTTGTACCAGATATTTGTTCCTTATTTTAGACATAAATTGTGATTAAATCTTGCTCTTAGGAAATTTGTGTATCTTTCATATCTTTAATAGTTTTTGCGTAATGATTCGTAAACGTCAAAATTTGCACTTTACAGTTATATGCACGCCACTAAAACCAACTGATATACCAAACCGAATTAATTCACAGTGTATAACAATGTTGTAGGTTATTACTTGACACACACACACACACACACACATATATATATATATATATATATATATATATATATATATATATATATATATATATATATATATATATACACACACACACATTGTATATTATAAAAATTGTTGAAATTTTTTAATTTTTATTTTAAAATTCGGCATTTTTTATTAAATACAAAAAAAATTAATTTTTGTTTACATATATGTCTAGTCATAGCCTACAACATTGTTACATACTGTGAATTTTTTCAGTTTGATATGTCAATTGGTCTTAATGGCGTACATAAAACCGTAAAGTGCAAATACAAAATTTTCCCTAGGAGTAAGATTTCGTCACAGTTTATGTTTAAAATAATAAAATAAATATCTGGTACAGATATAAAAATAAAATAAGGCGTTGAAAACTGAGGTTTACCGCGCCCTTAAATAGCTGTCTCGTGAGACCCATTGAAGTAAGTTATTTAACGAGATAATTGCTCCATTCGTTAGTTATTTATTTTGCTGCCAGTTGCAAAAAAATTCGCTCGGTGAGTCCTAAATTTTTATTTCGGGACAAGGAAACCCGACACGCCTGTCTTTAGCGCCGTATGAAACAGAGATGCTTGAGAAATGCTCAAGGTCTCCTGATGTCGCTTGCCCAACACAGGAGGTCGGGCCATGCGACAACTTTCTTCGTCTCGTTAGCAGGAGTTTAATTAGCCCCTAAATTCCCAAGACCCGGCATGACATCTCGTGACTCATGCGCTCTTGATCAACACCGAACGCCCTCTGGGCGAGGCGAGAAAAAACGCGTTATGGTTTCGCGGCGGCAGGGTAAGGGAACGATTTATGCACTCTCGGTGGCCGACAAGTTTCGGTCGGTCCAAAACGAGGATACGGCTTTAACGACCGACGCAGTCTGCAATGGCGCAATCTCCGGAGGCTGACCAATAATCAAAACTGATGGCATCTTACTGACCTTATTTGCATTGGGCTGGCAATATTTACGATTTTTGTCGTTGAGGTCTGCTTTATACCAGGGGCTGATGGAATCCTCGGTGGCTGAGTGGTCAGACCATTCGCCTTCCACCAAGGCGATCCGAGTTAGTTTCTCGACGAGTTTGGTCCCCGCATTGTCGCATGTGGGAATCGTGCCGGACGATGACGCTAGTCGGCGGGTTTTCTCGGGTATCTCCCGTTTCCCCTGCCCCCTTCATTCCGGTACTGCTCCATACTCACCTCTTGTCACCCCTCACCAGCGCTATAGATCTCGCTGTTTATGCGCTGACCAAAATCTCGTACACCAGTGACTGATCTTGAAGCAGGAGGGATATTTTACAGGGGAAAAGATTGTCAAAGGAAACCTTCTGTAGGTTGTCATCGTTGCTTCATCCAATCTTAGTCTCCGTCGGAGCAATCGTCTGTGATATCATAACTGTTTTCTCATGTATTATTCTTTTCTTTTTTCAGTTGCATGTGTTGTTTATCTAGCTCTGTTCCTCTTGTTTTATTTGTGTTCTTTTGTAGTGAAACTGGCATAATTCCTTGTGAGATTCTCAATTTGTTCTTATTTTATATAATGACTAAAGCTGATTATTCCTAGTTTTCCATTTGGTCTCACGTGTAGTATTTCAAGGGGCATAGTGCTACAGTGGTAGGGCCTATATGAGCACGGTTCTTCTCAAAAGCTTTTACTAGAACATCAACACCGTTCTTCACCCAAAACCATCACATTGAAAGGGGACTCTCTCGTGAAAGTTTTAAAACGGTAATAATATAGCAAAATACTAGATTTATTTGACTTATTCATTAGTTTGCTAATAAAACTGTGGTATTTTAATGCACACATTCCATTATATCTTTGAATGTTTCTTGCAATGGGACAGAATGACAAACCGTACTACTGTGGACATACGCCATTGCGATATAGGTAGTCGAAAATAGTACAGTTTGGCACATATTTCATGCCACGAATCTAAAATCCAGATTAAAACCCTTTGAAATAAGTACACGACCCCTTTCAAAAAGAACTCCTGATCTATTCCTTTTTGATGAGTACTGTTTGATTTCGCACTGAAATTTTTCGGGAAGCAAGTGACAATGGCACTGAAGATTCTTCTCGAGTGATACCTCACACTAGTATTTGAGTTTATTGTTATAACTTTGGAGACGAAAATCACCAATAAAAGCATAAATCACTGACTTTGGAGGCGGGAAGTGACTGAAGTCTCGAATGAAAGACCCCGACCACGATTTTTGGGTTTTCACGTCCAATAACAGACAAAGGTTGGTAGACGTGAATTCCGATTCCGTATCGGTCAACACGGTATTTTAAGCTCCGTGCTGACCCGACCAATTGTATAATGTAATTTCCTGCTACTGCGGAAAATTATAATTGCCATATGCAATTCTTAAGTGTCTCTGTTTTGGCTTGGTAAGTTGTATGTGTGTATGAACGCACGAGTGATATTTGTCATTGCATTCCAGTAAATAAAGCCAGAAATATTTTTCGAGGTTAGTGAGTGTCTTAAATTATACAGAGCGACTCTGAGTACGTATATCTACTCACTTTATTCCAGTGGCGGCTCTAGGATTGTTGCCAGGTAGAGCACAAGTTGCAAAGAACTGTATAGTGTTGTGTGCTAAATGACGCTACAGCTACTGACACGCTGGTATGTAGGTGCCGCTTATTACTGACTGCTCACAACACAACAAGTATCCAGTAGATATTTAACGGTCGTTGGTATACGGCGGAGTGTTCACACGACACGAGTACACATTTCTCAGCTTCTTGTGCCCTCCCTGCCAACAATCCTCGAGCCACCACTGCTTGATTCCACCCCCAGGCAAAGTACAGTTCAGCATTTAACCTTGGACTTTTCAAGTTTCGCACCCAACTGATCAAATTCCCAGCTGGCCTGTCTTCGAGGGAAAAAAAAACTAAATATAATTTGTTTTCATGATTTTTATTCATCTGACAACTTCTTATTCAAGTGATATATGTATGGAAAGTACGAGATATAATAAAGAAAAGTAGCTTCAGTACAATATTTCAGCCTCAAACTTCTGTATTCAGAAATATTAATTACTTTTTAAGCCAAATGCTAGACAAACAAGTTTTATAGAAGTGCAAAGTTTCATTTGTGTGGACATTCAGGAAAAATTTCCATTAATACCTAAAATATGTTTTAGAGCAGTATTCATTTCTTACTACGACACTTCAATAAGCGTAGGTTTCGTAAGGCTCGATGTGTAATTGATTTGCATCCAAACGTTGGCGTTTTAAGACGCGTCACATTTTACAAGCACTCATTTGATGTCCTCGGTGACATTGCCAAGGATTAAGGACTGTGCCCGTTGAATGATTGTGAGGATGTTGGTCAAACCATTTCTCGTCCGTGTGACAATGACGTCAAGCCTGTCGCTCATACAATTACGTATATAAGGACCGAAATTCGAGCCTCACAACTGTTATCCAAATCTTTGGGGTACACTATGATCCTTGAATTCTCTTTTTAAAGTCAATTACCGAAACTTTCGATAAAGTGGAAGGAATATCGGCTAACGAAATGTTATGATAAATAATATTTAGATGCCAGTACTATATTTGTTATTGACCACTAAACAAGCACTGATTTTCGTAACCGTCTTCACCCCAGAATATTGTTAAAATGAACAGGAGATATTTGCAAACCAAATTCTCACTGTATTGGTGACTAGAAACTAGTATTTCATGGTTTTGTTGGTTACGTGGCTTAAATAGTTATCAAGTAACAGTGCTATAATTATTTTGTATCAACTTCACCAAGTATTTCCATTGTTTACTTTTCAATCCAGGTTAGAAATTTGTCATCCGTAATCCAAATGAAAAATTACGTATTATTCTATACAAATTGTGTACGCTACATAGAAAAAAGACTTCCTGTAGAAAAAATAAGTTAAATTATTTGGGGTGTTTTAGTTTGAATTAAAGTAATCCTGCTATACATCACATAATTGTTTAGAATGTAGATAGTCATTGATGCTGAATTATTTTTCTAAAGAATTTTTTTTTTTCCTTTTTTTCAAAATGTCATTTTATTTGTACCGAAAAGGTAATTTTACAAAAAATTGACAATAAAAATCAAAACATAGTTTAACATGCAGATCAGCGCTTTTTCGATTTTGATGGTAACACATTGTGACGTTGATGGTACTGAAAGTTATAACTTAAAGAAAATATTTCTTTGAAACAAATTTTATCATATTCAAACAAAAAATTTTCGTTGCCTCAACAAAATAGGTGTTGTGAAGAGAGTGTTTGGAATGTAATGCGAATCATGTCTATAATTTTATCTCAAACCGGGCCAAAGTCACAAAGCAGTGTAGCGAGTGTATTTGACAGTGTACACGCAAAGAAGATTTTTCTTCTAAATAGTCCCGAGAAGTGTGTCCGGCTGCGCTGCACACAGCGGCCATTAACGTCCTGAGAAATTTTTACTGCTCTCTAAGATGGGAAAAGGTAGACTAACCTCATTAATTTTTACGAGCGTTATTTACAGCTTTTGATAGCGCCTATTATACGAAACGTCCGGAGTAATAATTGTAGAGTATTAAGAATTTTAAAAGCTACAGTCCAAAATTCGGTAAACAGTGCATCATTAATTTTACTATTGAAGTCATTGTTTCTCATTGTACTTGTGGGAAGGTTGGGGTAACCCATTACACTCAGTTTTATTAAAAATAAACAAATAGGCTTCTCTTCTTGTAGTAAAACTTCTTTTTTGTCTTTTCATAAGAATAAAATGCATCGTGCATTAAAATATAGTGTGCGCAATGGGTTCTCTACTTACAATAAATAGCGAGAAATATTATAATCCTGTGTAATATGAATAATATTGAAGTAAATCTTTCGTACGCGCGGGCTACAATATCATTTTTATATTGCTCAGTATTTAGCTGCCTTCGCACATTGTACAAATTTTAGTCGTGTTAGACTACACTCAGTTTTGTTATATTCAACATAATAATGATATGGGATGCCGTTCCCGGAGAGTTGACATTAAACCATATAATGAAGCTGCAATGGAATGCAATAGCGGGGGGAAACGGGAGAACCCCGAGAAAACTCGCTGGCAAACGGCAACGTCCGCGATTGGTCTAACCACTTAACCATTGCCGCCTCATCCTTGGAACGTTGAACATGTATACAATAATTTCCAAGCATTTGAAAAAGCGGGAAAAAGTGTGCTCGCTGGTAGGTCTACCAACAGACTGCCATAATTGTCAAAGACGTACAGAATGAAAGTTTTCCAAGGTAATGTGTATTCTGCACGAAGAACGTAGATTACACACATTAAAGACCGTTTCAGTGGTTCTTAGTTGCGGGGATATAAGGCGAACTGAAAGCTTAAAAACCACCCAGAATGGTAGGTAGATTCCATTCTTTCCAAGAAAAACAATTTCGGGCACCCACAATGATGTTTACTAGACGCTCTTTGCAGCTTTTGTTGTGGAAGTCTCTGGTTCTTCGCAGCAATTTCAGAGCCATTACGTGACCGACAGAGGTGGGAAACTGTGTCTCTTTCGCTCACCTTCCCAAGAAGCACTCGCTTTTTGAGCTCAAATAAAAATTTAGTACGCTAGCTTCCAAGAAAACAAACTAAAACTTCTCGCTTCGCCGCCGTTAAGGATATAGTGCAGCATGTAACTGTTGTAATGGTACGTGTGTGGTTAAGGGCACCACTTTCCTGGTTCTACGCGTTGGAAGACCAGAAGTGAAGGCGCGATAAAGACTACAATAACTCGCGCGCTTGGAATGCCATCGCTCTTATGAGCTAACCGGCGCACAGTGTTTACGTTGAATACTCCATTTAATATAAGTTTGGATAGATTTGACAGCAACTTATGGGCAATAATTTGTAATATTTTGTTATTTTTGGCACTACACAAGACAAACTTCGCAGTACAAATGCTGAAATGGACATCTCAGATTTATTTTACAGCTAAAAATGTCTTGCAGTGTTCAACAAATCACAAAATATAAACAATAATTGCCCATAAGTTGCTGTCAGATTTATCCAAACTTATATGAATCAGAGTATAACACTGAAACTATGACACTTCAATCAGTAACCGTAGTACTCAATTGGTAGAAGGATTGTATCAAAACTCACTGTAGAACTTAATATTAGTTTCGTATGAATCCAAGCAATAGTTTATATGATACAGTTGTGCAAAATAGCTGGTTTTTTTTTTTTTTTTTTTTTTTTTTGCAATTTTGGATGGTTCATTTGTCGTATTTCCAACGCAAATGTGGTCTTCTCTGAAATGAATTTTCGTTTCGTAGACTGGTGCGTTAACTTTTTAATAGTTTCAAAAATATACAAATGCTGGCCCCTTAAACATTCTAGCAGACCTTCCCTGAGAAGACGAGTGAAGAACCAATCAATATATTTAAAATGGAGTAACAATTCTAACATTTGACTGTCAAATTCGTACGGTAAAGTGATCAATTTTTAAAACAATTTTGTAAATAATAACAATTAAAAATATGATAAACAAGTTGGTGAGTTGGACCTTTAATCACCACGTGCTTCCAGGACTTTTATTCAAAACAAGTAAGCAATTATGTACAAATTAAAAATATTTTTGGTATCGTAAAAAAATTAGTAAATCCTTTACTAACAAAACATTTTACACTTGCATAATTTACTACTGGATGACAGCCTTTAAAATCCAGTTTGCGTCTTGCACACATATGCGGGAAATATGCGATTTTTGGCGGCCCATAATACACCAGAATCTTTAAGTCGATTCTTCATTTTCACTGTAAAAACGAGTGTTATTTTAGACTCTGGCATCTATACATTATTAATATCCCCAAGTGCATGTCAGAAGTTTCAAAAGGGAAACCTAATAAAATGTGCGATTTATCAATTATCCATCAATATTGTGCAACCGTCCAAGTTTGCAAAACAAAGTCGCTAATTATTTTGAATGAAATTTTTCTTCAGCCGAGAGGACCCACGTGTTCACCAGTTCATTCTAGTCGTCAAATCTTACCGTTAGCGTCACCGTTAAGAATGAGACACGGTCCATTTGACAACACGCTGTAGAACTTGTAGCTGATGTTAATTAACGATAAAAGCCGTCAGATAGTGTACAACACAGGGAAGAGTGTGTGACCTCATAAAATGACAGCCAGCCAATTAACACGTGACAGCGACTCAACAGGAGATGAAGATATTAGGTCCCTAGCCTTATGCTACACGAATGAACACGAATGAACACGAATGAAATATACAGGATGTGCCTAAAACTATTAAGTTGACTTTAAATTTCCCCAGCGAAAATAGGTACAGAAACCACGTATAATGTAGTAATAATAATGAACTTACAGTTGTACCGCAAAAAATTTAACTCGTTGGTCAAACGTATTTCTCAATCCAACCATAGTCCTGTAGCAATATACGTTTATTTATTTGCACCCTTGAGATTCAAAACAATGAATTAATTTGTTCTTTGAATATTGGGCTTGTCAGTTTGAGGTCAGTACATACAACAATATAGTATATAGGGGTCCTAGTCATCCTATATATCACAGATGAAAACAATATAAATAAAGTTTACATTGACTTGTAGGTAAATGCTACAAATTCATCAATTAACATTATAATCAAAGTATTTTTATATTAACAAACTTATTCTATTTTTATTTTTACAGTTTTCATACTAATTAAATAATTCTGTATCTCCTGTTTACTATAAAAACATTTATTTTCAATTTTTTTATAAATAAATGTATTAAATGTTGCAGTTTATAGATTAGTTATTTCTTTTGGTAGACTATTAAACTATTTAAGACCAGCATTATGAAGACCTCCTTCAAAAATTCTACTTTTGCATTGTACCACCCTTACCGTTACAAAGATGTACTCAATTGTACTCAGGGTAACCATTTTGGGACTTACTGTACTATGTTTTTGTGGAGGCTTATTACATAGAGAGCGATTCCAGAGCAATGCACTTACTGTACTCCCCCTTTCACTGCCCTCATGATTTGTCTGCCTCGCATTAGTGAGTCAACACGAGTCACCATTTGATCGTAAATTGACGCTTCCCGTTACCATAACTACTTACCTTTCGAGTGTCTGCTAGGACTGTAAGGTTACCGACTCGTGTTCGAGAGGTCGCGGATTCGATTCCGACAGAAAGTTCCGACGGACGGAGTTCTTGATTTACGGTTATCCATCCTTAGTCGTGAAGAATGCCGAGGTATTTCCTTACAGTGGCTACATAACTTTGATTTCACATTTGCTTTAATTTCTCCGGTGGTAATATTTTGGAATAAAACAAGCCATTTGAGACACAAATATATACCACGAGTCTTTATTTTAGTCTCCTATTTTTTTTTAGCGTAGGCCCTATATGTATATTTATGTGAAGCGTGTTTCTCAAAATTATACACGTGTTCTTTGTTACAAACATTAAAGCTACTTACTGTTCCTAAACAGCCTACAAAATTCTAGTAAATGTTATCCTATGTCAAGCCATTTACTTTAATTTATTTTAGGCATACTAAATTATTCACGATTTTTTATGTATTACATATAATCAATATGAAGGAATTTTATGCTCATGCTAGACAACCTATCAAACCTAAATTAAAGTTACATGAGACACATAGCCGAGGTAACACGACGGATAACATTACATTTTGCAAACTCTGAAATACGTTAATAAGGAAATACTCAGAACTGGCGTGCAGTCCATGTATGCATTCATACTACTGCGTCTTTTTTTCAGAACGCCAGAAATTAGATTCAGTTTGGTATTTTGCAAAAGTTCTGCAGATATGTGTTTGTTCATCTTTGAGTGAGTCGGCGCTAAATTCACATAGACCTCGATATGTTGAGAGAAAAATACTGTGAAGTTTTATTTCCACACCTGCGGCTATAAGCTCGTCTCAATTTATTCAAACCTTCTTGGCGTTCGTTCTGTCCCCAACCCAAACTCTTTGCCATACACGTGTGCTTGCTAGACAATATATAAATGCCGAAAAATTTCACGATATCGTTTGGAAGTTAGTTAGACTTCAATCACTTCTATTATAGCCTATATAAACACGGGCGGTATTTTTTTTTAGATACTTTTCTGGAGAAATAATAATTATACAGCGAGAAGCATTAAATAAATATTATACTACGAAAATTTTTGTCATTGAATTTAATTGGCTAATATAGATGGCACAGTTCAAAAGGCAAATAACTCAAAAAATAGAATGTTTGTGTTTGGCTCACCGACACATAGACATAAGTGTAATATACTCAGCTGAAAAAAAACAAGACGTTAATTCATTTGTTATAATAATATGGCACTTTATTCTGATTGCCAGTGAAGATCTAGAAACTGTATTGATTTTATTTTAAAGTGTGATAATATCAGCAAAGGTAGACTACAAGCCATTTAAACACCTTAAATAGTGGCCTCTGTACTTCTGCTTCAAATTAACACAAACCAAATATGTCAATTTACAGTTTTTCGGCGAAACGGAAATCTTTCTATATGCATTTTACTAAAAACTGGGAATTTTCAGTTGTTTCCTTTTTAACAGGGCAATCGAAATGATGCTAATTTGTCATGATTTCAAAAAATTTTCAAAAACTGGTAAAGTTATTCCCAAGAGATAATATTGTCATTAAGTAGAAGAATATATATGTTTTGTTTAATTTAGACCTTATTAAAGAACTCCCCAGAAAGAAAAATTTCGATTTTGACGAAAACAATCAAGAGTATTGTTTAGAAGCAGTATTTTGAGCCAAAAAATAATTAAGATTAAGCTGCCAGTCACAAGCTTGCTCAAAATCAAGAATGTTGTCATTTAAATCATAAAATTCTTCGATCTATAATGCCCACATTTCCCATCTACGTTTGAAAATGTGCTGACTACGAATAAATTGTGAGGTTCAGATATGATCTCCCCGGCTTGCTGGATGTTCTTTTTTTACCGAATTAGTAAATAACATCTTATTTTACCTATTTAACATTATACAAAATCGTCCTTGCTTATTCACCAATTTATATACATGCGTTCCGTGACGACTCTGAAAAGGAGAGCATATATTTACGATTTTTAAATTTTATTTTATATCATAAATATTCATTATAGGCTATCTGTTCAACTTATGATATTAACAAAAGATAACATATTTTATAAGAGAGCTTTAGTTAATTTTTTTAAAGAGTATCTAAACTACCAGAATATGCGGAAAACCAGTTATTCCGACATGACTTCGCTACCCTACCTTAACACAACATAAATTAGGCAGTAAACAAGCAGCAAAATTGTGTTAGGTGTGAACACTGGAGAAACTACACGTTTTAATAACTAAAGAACTATTTTGGACATACGCCATTACAGCAAATGATGTGTTTAAAAAACAGAGAATACACACGAACAACTCGCAAACTTACTGTCCGAAGTTACTGTCTTATTTGTTTTTTGTTCACTTTCTCAAAGTGTCTGTGTTTGTGCTGTGTCGTCTACATCTAGTTTTTTTGTCGTTCGTTTGTATTGTCTGTTTGTTGCTGTAATTATTTTTTGTCTGTTGTTTCTAAGTTACACACGGAATTCCTTTTGTGGAATAATCTTGAGTTATTGAATTTTTCTTTAGTTCGTTTTTTTTTTTTTTTTTTTTTTTTTTTTTTTTTTTTTTTTTTTTTTTTTTTTTTTTTTTTTTTTTTTTTTTTTTTTTTTTTTTTTTTTTTTTTTTTTTTTTTTTTTTTTTTTTTTTTTTTTTTTTTTTTTTTTTTTTTTTTTTTTTTTTTTTTTTTTTTTTTTTTTTTTTTTTTTTTTTTTTTTTTTTTTTTTT